>JAECXW010000152.1:0-194924 GCA_018153365.1 Drosophila fuyamai
AAGGCGTAGAGCGTCCAAAGTCCAAAGATTGTTTATCAAAGCCCATACTTATGACATGAGGTAATGCATTATCATAAACTCAGAGACTATCAAAATTATAGCAATGCAATTTTAAATCGGAGGATGCTTTTTTTATTTTTACATTAACTACAATACGGCTGCTTTTGCAAGCATACAAATATATAAAAAATAATTAAATTTAAAACGTTGTTAAAAGCAGAATCAGGTTGATATATATATAAAGGCCAATTTTCTATCTTACAATTACTTATTTAAAACATTTTTACAAAACAAACTTTAATTGTTATTATTAGACCCACACGTATACATACGTACATGCATATTTACATACTCAGTATGCAGATTCAATTATGTCAAGACGTTCGCTAATGACTCGGTACTGAAATACCACAACGTTCTACAATACAACATCTCGGGATTCCGACTTGGCAGCGCAGCTGGTTATCTTCTGTGAAGGTCACCACGCTTGGATTATAAATATAAAGAGCCGCATTAAATTATAAGTCCGTGCATACAGACGGCAGCCAGTCAACAAGTAATTACACGACCGTCTCTCGGTCTGGTTTGCATTCCCACCCAGTCTCTCTATGTCCACCCCCCTAAAAGGCCCCTCTTTCTCCATCACCCTATGAACCGTGAGTAATTTCTATCATTAGCCAGCATGTTGTTGCCTTTTATAGACTTTGGTCCACATTTCTGGCATCTGAATAATGTTGCACTCGACTGTCTGGAAAATTTCCAATTCAAATGACCTTATGATTTACTGTTTATTTCAATAAGAATACGCTCACTTGTTTCAAGAGCTCTAGACGATTTAAAACTATTAAGAAATCCCAAAAACTTTTTCAAGGTTTGCCTTTGTGAAATATTTTGGTCAAAAGAATATTTAGGATCTCAGATGTTGATCAAATTAACTTATCAAATTTGAAATATAAATTGTTTACTCTAAACTTATAATTTTTGTAATTTTAATGTCTTTATACATGTTATAATAGGAGAGTCTCAGTATTGTATTAGAATTTTGTTTTTTCTATATGTATAATATTTGCATAATATTAGGTAAAAAATAATCATATTTTTTCTGTGCCTGCCTTATGTTTCCTTATCGTAATTTAAACTTTTTTATTTTTGCTCCGATTATGCAAGAGCGACAAAGCCCGACAGTATCATAAATGTTGAGCAGGTCAGGGTATTAAAACATATATATGTATGTACACCAGCAACCATTGAACTTCCCGCGAAGATTTGCAAAGTTTGCTCAACAAAACCAGTAAAAGCCAAGAAAAGAGGCCAAAGAAAACAAAAACAAGTGAGTGAGTAAACTTTTGACTGTTGGCCCATTACCTCAACAATTTAACAAGACGCAATGTTGTCAATGTATTTTTTATAGATGTTACTTTACTTTCGTTGTTGTTTCAGCATTTTGCGTTGTGTTTTATTATTGCAGGTGTTTAAATTGCTGCTCGAGAGAAGCCAAAGGTAAGTTGTAGCCTGCCAGTTTATTTTTTATTGGGGCTGACGACTTTGCGCTCATTTGTTTCCAGACAAAAAAAAGGGGGTGGTGAAAATAGCGGCGAAAAGGCAAATAAAAGCGGGTGGCAGGGCAGCTGGCAGGTGTCAAGTGCGAGTCGTGATTCATGCTACACATTAAGAAACAGAAAGCCAAGTGAAAATTCACTTAAATGGAAGCAATTGTTTTAATAATATCTCATTGTACGACTTAAAAAATACAGACATTAAAAATATGTCAATTAAATCAAAAATGTATTACCTTGTTTGTTATTTATGCTTTTGAAACATAAACACTTATATATATATTATCTTTACAATTTTCTTATTGACTTCTATGACAGTTGAAATCTACACAAACATGACGAGAAAACATTGTTGTTACAAAATGTGACTGAAAGTTATAATATCCTTAGTAAGGGTATTGAAAACAACAAAAGAATTGCGCCACATTTTGTTGCTGTATTTTTCTTTTAGATAAGCACACTTGGAACTGTCATAATCGACAACCACAACCACAAAAAAATAACTAGGAAAGGAAAAGAAATACTTGTGTTATTTCCAATAAGCTTATTATCGCTGCAATGGATACTCAACAGATCTATTTTCAAACTGCCACCGAAAGATATCAGCCATTGCAATTGTATTTTAATTACAAACCTTATTTATCAATCAATCAGCCAAAGATGTTGTGTAACTCGGAAAAGTGAGAGGGGAAATTTATTTCACTATCTGACATAATTAGTGGGTAACACGAGTCCAAATCGAATCAATAGCGTTTAGATAACGATAAAAATATATTTGTGTGCATATTTCGACATACTTTCTTTTTCTATTAGCAAAAAATAACAAAGTAACAGATTATTTGGAGAACATCATCATCTTAAAAAACAAAAATTAAATTTGTGGTTAAATGGAAAAAGTGAGTTTGCAATTTCCGGACAACTCAGAAAGCGTAGAGCAGAGATAGCGTCGGGCTAAAACAATAATATTTCCAACCATTTGGGGGTTTCTTTGTAAAATGGGAAATTATAAAACAAAAAGCTATGAGATTTAGCAAAGGAATGGGAAAAGACAAAATTTGTAAAAAAGCTTAGTAATTTTAGACCCAATATAAACAGTTTGGCAATGTAGTTTTTAAACCATTTAAAAATAGTGATACATAATGCAAATAATTATACTGGAGCCCCTGTCCACTTTTGGAATCAAAAGGAAGACAAATATTTAACTTCAGAATTGCGTTAGAACAGCTTATTTCTAAGTAACATTTTATGATTGTCTCCCGTTCCACACGTGTTTTTTTTGGCAAAGAAAAGTTATTCACGCAAAGAGCTTTTCCTGGGAAGATTGACTATCAATTGACCGGGGTTACTTCTAATCTAATGTCCAGAAGAACCAACAACCAACCCACCTGACTTTAATCAGCTCTCAGGTGTGGGCTAAGCCCACATCCAACTGGTGCCACATCGAGTGTGTAAATATAAAAATTTGATTCACCACCTATAAACCAGAGGACAGCGCATAAAGGAAACCTGATATCGTCATTTTTGTATACGGAAGGCGGAATCGGAGGGGGATAGAAAAACTCATATGTTTATTTATATTTCTGTTAGACAAACCGATTCCTGTAAAATAGCAAACCAAAGCAAAAAGGTATTACTTAAGATGGGCAATGGTTAAAAAATGGTTGGTTGATGTTATATACTACCAGTTACCAAACACCCTTGCTACATTTTATAGCCATTGAATTCTGAACACAGTCTAATTATCAGTTTATAATTTAATCTTTATTGATTTGTAATTAGTGGCATTAATTTTGTTTGATTTGTCACTTCAAAGCAAGATTTTATAATATGTAGAACATCATTAAAAATAAAAAATGAACAGAGTGTATTGAAATCGATTCGTTCAATGCTTTTCTCTTCGGTTTTCTTTTTACCTGCGGTTTTTGTGGTGCGGAAAAAGTTTTTCAACTAACAACAGAGTAGTCAGCCAGGCAATTACCTTTATGACAGTTATCTAATGCCTTTTGCCCAAGTCTGTGGTGCTACTTCTCCATTTTCTCTCTGCGGGACCATCTCTTCCGCTGCGGCTTCCCATTAACGCAATTGGTTTGTGCCACTTTCTTTGAGATACTCGCAGCACGAGTCCAGCATGTGGGGCCTGATGCTGCTGAAACTTGGCAGATACTTCTAGTGGGCCAGACGATGTTTCGGTCATAACTCATGACACATTTAAAACTATTTTATGGCTTACTTCTACACGAAAACCAGCAGCTGTGGGTGCTCAGTTTTTGTTTTTTTCTTATATTTTGTGTATAAAAATAAAAGATTATTGAAAGACTAAAACCTTGACCCCGCCTACAGGTTAAGGTTGCACTATCACATGGTCAAAATGTTCTTGAAATAGATTCGATTTTTTGCAAATCTGTTTGGATAATTTTGGGATATTATATGAATGTTTTTATAAAATAGTTTATATAAAATGGTTATATAAAATTTATGTCACCATTTCAATGTCAACAATCGATGCAATCAAATTAATTTGGTTATGCTCATTACACAATAATTAGCTAAATAAAAATACAAATTATTGTTTGCACATTAGCTAATAAACAAGTTTAATAAATTATGCATTTAATTATTTTTCATGCATTGACCACGCCCTACCCTATTGTTTCATCATTTCATTTTGGGCGAATCGCCTAATTGACTTTAGCTGCGGGTCAATAACATTTGTATGGCAATCAGAGAACTGAGGAGAAAGACGAAACGCAAAGAGGTTGAGTTGGGTTTGAACATACACTTTATGGTGTCATGGCATTTGTCAAATGAGACACTTTAAGCTGAACTTTAAGCTGCCTGAACCTTGGATCTCGGCTTGAGAAATCCGAAACAGTTACTTATGTTCGGGTAGTTTTGGTAACTCACCAAATTTAATGGAAGTTTTTGAGAATATTTTATAACTTATAACCCTTTACCTCTTTTGGCTTGCCAATTTAAGTCAGCTGCTTTTGCTAATTTAAGTCAGCTGCTTTTGCCAATTTTATATTGACCAATGAATCATAAGGCAGCTATTAAACTGATTATTGCATAAATACATATTTAGATGGAGAATAAGATTCAAAATTATTTATGTGCGAGACTTATACTTTTCTTAGAACCACTTTTCATTGACATCTCTTCTAAGAATAAACATGAAAATTATTTTCTTTTCCCCTTAGCCACCTCTTACACGTGTTTTAGTTTCATAGCGTTCTATAGGATTTTGTCACAGCTCAGCTTGTCGTGTTCTTTTTAGTTCAACAGCTTGTTCAGCTGTTGTTGATATTACTCATCGATTATTCGGACAAAGATCAACCTGCTTAACATTTTTACGCTTAATGTTCAATGAATTGACCGACGACCAAACGTCGTCAGCAAAAAGTTCGCATGACTAAAATGCAAATATGAAATAATAAATAAAATAACACGAATAAACAAATGAGACGCTGCGTGAGTCGTGCTTGAAATATTAAACTCATGAAAATCGAGAAAACCGGAAAGAAAAACACACAGCACGCTGCTAACTTGCCATATACACAAACAAAAAATGTATGCTCAATTTGGTCATTGTTTTTTGTCGAGTGGAACACAGGAATCAAAACCAAAACCCAGAACGATATTCACAAAGAAAAAAGATCAAAACTCGTTTGCTGCAAGAGCTCGTGTTTTGTAAGCAGCCAGAAAGAAACAGCCCAGCATGAGGTGGGGGTTTCAATCCCCACCCACTTAACTTCACCTCCACACCCAAGCCCACAACAGCGGAATGATTCATTGGTGGCTGCCGGTGACGTTAAATCGCATTCGGTTGATGAATTTAAATTTTCTCAACCAAATGTGTACACAGAAGAAAAAATAAATAGTGTTGCTTTCTAAACAAAATATACATATCATTCTCTTCGCACTTAATTACAGTGATTTCTTAATGCGGATATTATCAATAATAAGATAGTTAACAGAAAATATTAGTATTTTTACCACAAAGCAAAGACACTTTTTTTTAGAAATGATCAACCATGATTTTGTTAATAATTGACAATGACAATAAAACTGTTAACAAAAATAATGAAATAAAACTTTTCGTCAAAATATTGATGATATTTTTATTCCAGAGTTTAGACGCCATTATTTTGGTCATTAAGTTTTACTTTACTTTTTAAAATCAATTCAAAATTTTCTTAGAGTGACTTCCTTTTTTAAAGATATTTCGCACAGTTTACACTTTTATTGCGGAACTATAAGTTTATTGTTTATTGTTGTATGGTTCGTTAATTAGGTGTAAACTTTTAATCTTTAAGGAGTCATCTAACATTACATTAACAAGTGTAAATTCAAAGAAAGAATATTAATAATCGATCCCCACCATAGTCATTAAAAGCACATAAAATATATTTTTTATATCCAAACCGCCTGCATTTCCATCCATTGCTTTTATGTGTCGCTCTGTCATCCTGTTGGTTTTTTTCATAGTCTTGAAAAACAAATAGTTAATTATTGATTGACAAGTCCTCAACCCTTTCCATTTTTCATATAGTCAGTCCCCTTGCAACACAAACCGGGCAAAACTGAAAAGGTGAAAGTGAAAAGTGCCGTTTCTATTGTGGCTTGTCTTTTTTTGTTTGTGCAAAACAATTTAACAATTTATGTGTAAATTTTCACAACGGAAGTTGTTGAAACTTATGTGTGGGGCCAACAGAGCGGCAATAGCAAAAATAACAAGCTATAAAGCTGTAGTTTAACTCATAAGGTCATTATCGTATTTGGTCATCTGATAGAGTATTTTTTTAAACTAGTTGATGAGTCACTAGGTCTGAGAAACCAATACTTTCATTCATAAAAATGCCGCCTAACACTTTTACCAGAATTTTATAGAACAAAGATAATATTTTTTGTTTAATAACAAAATCTTAAAAATCTTAAAATTCATAACAATTTTAAAATTTTAAAGCGTTTTTTAGAGACGATACCTAATTATATGCTAGGTTTTACACTAAAATCAATTCAAATTTATTAATAACCAACATAAGTTTGGACTAGCAAACGGTATTCGTATAAGCATTTAATCTAAATTAGCATGTCTGACATTATCAGCAAACTGAAAATAACCAAAATTCTAGCTTAACCTTGGTTACTGAACTTTAATCTACCAAAGAAATTCAATTTTACGACATTCCGTACTCATTTCTGCGAATTTAGCTCTGACTTCCATTGAAATTAAATTAAGAAATGTTTGAATAAGGATCGAAACATTTTGTTTATTAGCCAGTCATGATTAATAAACGCAATCTGTACGATTAGCAGAGAAGTGGGCAACAATTAGCAAACGAATCTAATCAAGGTTTGTTGGTTGCTTATACTAAGCGGTAAAAGTAAAATTTTCTTTACAAAAAATATTTCAAAGAACACGCTTGTTCGGTTTTAGAGGCGGAAACGCGATTGTTTCAGGTTATCTGGGGCGATTGTTCATTATTGCCTAGAGCCCAAGGGCCAATCAGGTAAAACCTAAACCAATTTTAGGAAACACCGCAAAATGAATTATTTTTGTTGGGTAGTTCGGCCCTTGTTGCCAGGACAAAATCTATTCAAAGAGCCACACGGCTCTCTCTCAGTTCGACTCTCTCTTTTGGGCACACGCCCAAAACAACAGAAAATAAACAGAAAGAAATAACATCGGGAAAACCAAAACAAATTTAATCGGTTCGAGAAAAGTTCAAGAACAAAATAAAACAGCACAATTTTCCTTTTGCTTATTTTATCGCTTGCCTTCGCTCATCAAATAACTTAATTAAATATGCAAAAAAAAATTGCGTGCCTTCGCGCTCTTATTTTATGTTTTGATTTATTGCATAATGCACGATATTCGAAGATTAATGAGAATGTAAAGTAGTGAAACGAAACTAAGACTCGGTCATATCCGAAAGTAATTTATCGGTTGATTCATTTGAAAATTGTTTTCGATCCGGGCTGTGAGATTGAATGATTTATCAGAAAAAGAGAAAGCTTATTAATGTGGATAATTAATGATTGAAGCAAATTTATCAATAATTGAATTCGACAGACAACTTCCTATTACCATATAGGGAAAATGCTAAGATCCTGGGAGAAAATTAATTTTTTCTACACCTGTACGTGAGTATTTAGTACTTTTGTTTAGAAAAAAGGAAACTTAAAAAAAATTTTTTTTTTGTCATTCTTATATTTAGCATCTTTAAAATTTTTTTAAATATTTTATTTAAATATTTTTTTATATTTATTTAGTTATCAAAGAGCAAATATTTTAAATATTAAGATAAACAAATTTAATTTAAATTGAAATAAATTATGTGAATTAAGTACACCACATTTCTTGCTAATTGTGCTTCGATTTAAAAGCCCTCTCAAAATAATACCACTTATTCTTCTCTTTCATAATCCAGCACATTTCAAGTACACCCACCACCCACCTGATCTTTGACGTCATCAGAGGCTAATGTGTAGGTCTTGGCCCTCTTGTGGGCTTTCAAAATTCCAAAACTCATATGTGTGTATGTGCTTTTGGCGCCGTTGGCAACAAAGTGGCCAATTTCAAAATCAAATTAACCAAACATTTAACCAATAGAATTTTGTAATGAAATATTTAATACGAGCCCAGAGTCTCATAAATAACATCATCAGTTGTCACAGACCAAAAGAGATAAGTCGGTAGAGGAAAGAGAAGGTTGATCTGCACACGAAATTAAATAAATAATATAAACACTGCGCCAGAAATAGCTGACAAGCAAACGAGTGCAAGCAAGAAGGCTACACTGAAAAAATAAAGATAAAACCAAATACAATAAGGGCAAATTTTTTAGAGCTTTATAATTTATTTTAGTAGTACGTTGAGTTTAAATAAATTTAAAAATTGTTTAGAACAATTAATATATGTAAATATAGGGACTGAAGAGAACCGGTACCGGTACCGGGAAAAAAAAACAAAAATTTTTTTTTACGGACGAAACCGAATTTTATTTTGATGGACCGAAATTGGAACCGGTTTTTGGAAACCGGAATCGGAACCGGTATTCCAATCGGTTTCAGTCCCTGTGTAAATATAGGAAAAAAAAACAATTGTTTATTATAGCAATTACCTCCTTGTAAGGATAGAAGTAGACATAAATAAACATACAACTTTTTACAACAAAATTTAATACGAAAATCTAAAAAATAACTATTGTTGACACAACCCTATTAATAGACAGTATTTCTAGTCTTCGATACCTATGAATTTTTAAATTTTAATTCTCGTCTAAATTATTCTATAATTGCATATTCTACTCTTTAGTTTTGTTCTGTGTAGAAACAGCCTCGCTATAAAAGCCAATTCTTTTTATTTTCAGTCCGCTTACATTTATCATTCCCGCTGAATTTAATTCAATTGCCGACAAAAACGTGTTGATATAGATTCAACCGTGCCTGTCTCCGAACAACAACAAAAGCAACTGAATGATAATAACAACAAACAGGAAGAAGAGGCTATAGCTTTCTATAGCTTGCTTAAGACGATCTCACACAAAATGTGCAGCTAAGTGAATTGATCGAGGAGACGTTGAGGAAAGTGAGATTGTTGCCATGCCACAAAACGCATTCTCTATTATTATAAATTGAATTGAAGTTGTTATTAACGTTAATTGTGTGATGCATTTGTCGGGGGTCATGTGGGAAGTTTAACAAATAGTAGTCAAAGTGCAGTGGCAGGGAAAGCCAGGCCATCCGTATCGTTTTCCAGGAGCGGAGTTTATCGGCCTCGGGAGGATTTAATTCCCCAACTGGTTATGATATATGACAATTTAATTGCCAACTACAGTTGCCCTCCTGTAATTCAAACTGCAGTTATGTGTATAGTGTAAAGTGTAGAATATCCACATAACTTTTAGTTGAAACCGAAATTCATTTGTGATTGTAATCAAAACTTTGAATTTGATCCGCAAATCTTTTTGGAGCTATATTCAGCAAACCATTAAATCAACATTATAATATTTATATGTATATTAGTATTAAATATATATTTGTAAAGTTTTTAGATGAGTATACTTAATAAATATTACGCGTTTTTTTTTTAAATTCCATTCTGATAATGACTAAAACTTTTAAGCTGATTTAACGAATAATAAAAATACTCTGAAAACTCTTTTTTATTTAAAACGTTTACCTTAAACTTTATTGAGGCCGGAAATATAAAACTTAGGATCAAATCCTATGGTCTCTTGGCATACAAAATGACCAAGCCATCACAAACACGCTTACATGCCCGCACGTACGTGCGTGCGTGTGGTTGTGTCTGTGGGCCTGGTTGTGAATACACTTAAATAAACAATTTTGAACTATAAACAATATTCGGCACGCACTCACCTTTGCAACAACAGTTATTGAGGTGCAGCCACCCGTTCTCTCTCTCCGCTCTTTTCGCTCTTTGCCTCTCTCCTTTTTTTTGGCTGCTGCAGCTTGATTTTTATGCACACATCAATTTTTAAACTGCGACGCCCTTTTTCCGATTTTCTCTCTTACTAACAAAACAACAACTATGGGACACACACACGCTCACACTCTGTTAACAACAATTTGGCTCCTCACTTTTTGTGTATTAGATTTTCCACTTTGATTTTTCTTTCGCTCTGCGCACCTCGCGAAAAGTATTCTTACTTCACTGAGCAATCAGCGCTATTTGTTGTTAAACATTTGCGTCGTTTTTTACATTTGATTTTCTGCCCTTTCAACTTTGCAGCCAGTTGCTGCACTTTACTTTTTGTTTGTCGTCCTCCCTTCGCTTCGCTTCGAAATAGCTCCGACACACGACCATCCGCCGCTTAAAATCAACACAGTTCTCGCTAGAGGTGGAGGAACATCGATGCCCACATCGTTGTCATCGATGATTTCAAAACAACAGTATCGTCGATTTTTCAAAATATCAATGGAATCGATGTTTGGTCGAGCACAATCGATATTTTTCATCTCCAACGGCTATCGAAAATTTGATCGAGTTCTTTGGAATTTATATTAAAATCACTATATAAATATATAATTTTTAATAATAATCCGCTCTATTAAAAGCTCGTTCGGATTCACACGACGTAGCAGGAATACAGAAATATATTTTTTTAATATTTCTAATATCTTTCCTCAAAAGGCGTTAGAGTTAATTATTTTGAAATAATCATTACATGCAATTTATAAATTTACTTTTGTCGATACATCGATGTTTATATCGATGTTGCTGCATCTCTACTCGTCACAAAGTAGTGTATAATTATCGATGTTGGCGGACATCGATGTTTTGGCGGAAAACATCAGAGTCTTATCGTTTTCTAAATAAACAAATTAGTTTTACTGCAAGCGTTCAATGATTTGGCAAATCTATAATGCCTGCAGAGTTAATGTATCAATAGTAAGAAATGTTTCAAATCAGTTATATTTTTGATCTGGTAAAAAAAAAAATTTTTTTTAATGTGCTAAAATGTATCTCCAAATTTTACCAATTCAAGTATTCAGAAAATATCTTCAATTATATATTAAAGGCTCGCATAATCATTAATTAAAAAGATATAGCAACGCAATTTTGAGAAACTTTTTGTTCTGAAAATACCAACTTTCGGTATACATGTGTAGACCGTCAAAAGCTGAATGCTATGAGATGTTGGTCACTTTGAAGTTATCGCGTTCGCACCATTGCATTCATGCTGGTTTTATTTGAAGAATTATATAATATTTAATTTATTTCTTATTATAAAAATAACATTGAACCGTCGATTATTCCCTTCTTGTCACCGTTCGATCGAATATTCGATATCCGCCAGGCGTTAGGTGATTATACGCCACCCGTTAGGGATTATCTGTTTCTCTTATTGTCATCTTCCTTTTGTGTTTTTGTTTCTCTCTCTCGCTGGAACATAACGGACGTGTCGTTGCGTCGTCCTCTTCGTCGCGCGCGTGTGTGTGTGTGTCTGTGTGTAGTGAAACATTTTGGGGTCGCAGCAAATCGGAGAAAAAATTCTTAATTATACAATACTTGTGCTCGTTCTCGCAGCAAATCTAAGTAAGCAGATTGTGCGATTCAACCGCAAAGGAAAAAGAAAAAGTTAGCTGAATTACGTGAGTAGATGGTGTGTGTGCCAGAGCGAGGCGGCAAATCAGTGCGGTGTGAATGAGAAAGAGCAGCAAAATATAATTTTCTGCGATTGCTTCTGTGTGTACGTGCCTTTGTGTAGTGTGCATGTGTGCTAAAACAAATGCCTAAATTGCAACAAAAGAAAATTGTATGAAATATACGAAGCAAATAGCAGAGCGAAAGCGAAGAAGAAAAAAGAGGCTGCTGCTTAAGGAAGAGCAAGAAGAAAAAGAAGAAGCAGCAGCCGCGAGTTTTTTCGCGCGAGTGTTTGTGTGCATATATATGTATATGAAAAATAAAGAATAAGAAGAAGTAAATCATCAAAAAGTGAGAAAAGTTATCTTAAAATTTCCCTGTTTCTTGCAGCGCTTGACAACGAAAATAATATTTAGTAAATGCAAATACAACAGAAGTTAATTATAGTGCTTAATAATCAGTGAACTGCGGTTTCAAAAGTCGTCGTCTTCCCCTTCTTTGCATTTTCTTAACTGAAATGCCACCGACATCAAATAACCAAAATCCACAACCACAACAACGAATGGAATATAATAAAAACCAAGAACTTTGAAGAGAGGCGTCGGCTAACGGCTTATCAATTGACGAAGCACGAGGAAAGGAAAGGAGAGAAAGACGAGGAAGAAGAGACAAAGCGCTGAGTGCGCGAAATGTGAGTAATGTTATAAACCGAAAAGAAATAAAACTAAGAGTTGAATCCAGGAAATATACATTGCATTCTGTTTATACTGAGGGAATTTAGCAAATTTAATTTGCACAATAGGTTAAGAAAGTGTGTTCACTGGTTGTGTTAATTTTTCGAGACTCTGATAAGATCTGAACTTTAATAATAGACCTTGGAGTCTTATTTATTTATCGGTTTCCCATGTGCCGGATACTTTGGAATCTGGGACAGTTAATTATAATTGCGAGTGGGAGGGCAGTGAGCGTTCGCTTTAACAGCAGTATGACACTATGCTATTAGGGGTTTTAAATTTGAAGTAAATTAATATTGGATATTTTAGATGCAGCCGTGTAAAGCATTTTAAAAACCGTAAAAAGACAAACAAAATACAATTTTGGTATGTTTTCCTAACAATTAAATAAGTTCATATTTTTACAAAATTTGTCTTCAAGTTTTATTGATTTCTGAGAGTTTTTAAAACTCTTTAAACAAGTAATTATTTTTTTAAGTGCCAGAACTTACATGCCATAAACTGTCTTTAACCAAAATATAATTTGTTCTACATTATAAAGTTCAATCATTTATCTAGAGAAATTATTAATCCATATTTATAGAGCAAAACTGTTATAATTTGACATGCTGAAAAAGAGTGTTTCACAACCGACCTGCTAATTGGTTATTATCACTGCAATAAGCTAATTGGTACATTTTTTTAAATGTTGTGATCAATAAGTCTGTTTTGGTTGGTGATTATTTATTTATTTATAAATAACATTCTCCTCAGAAAACCCAATAGGAATTTGGCCATTTACATGTGATTTCTGTTATTTTGCCAAATAAAACTTGGCCATTAAAAGTTATTCATTCTCGTCAGTTTCAGTCTATAAAATCCAATTAAAGGAACACACGAAAAGCCAACGCACTGGAAAACAAAAAAGAAACACAAATGCCTAAAGCCAAGTTAGAGCGCCTTTTTTTCTTGTTGATTACAGGCAAAAGATCCGAAAACCAAAAACCAATTATGGCTAACTAGTTGGACTGGCTATAAATTGAGGGCCGTGCGGGGGTCTGGCAACATGAGAACCATTTCGTCATTTCGACTTTGGCCATTTAGCCATTTATCCTGACCGCAAGTTTTCTGTCAATTAAAAGTAGTTGCGATAGTTTCGTTTGCCTTGTGTTGTTCGTCTTGATTCTTTTTGCATACACACAGAAAGAAAATAGGCAGGAGAAGGCTGCAAGAATAAGGGGGGTTCCCAAAACAATTTCTCTTTTCAAGTTTTTGGAGACTACTCTGTTTTGCAAAAGTTTAAACTTTAAAGGCTAAAATACTGAAAGCACTAAAAAAAATTCCATAAAAGGGATAACAAATTCTGTTTGGCCCTTATTGCAATTTTTAAAATATCTTCATATCCATTTAATTTAAATACCTTCATATTAAGACATTAAATTAATTAAAAAGGTTTAATTTTTTAAAAATGTTTTTTCATTTAAAAAATATTAATAATAGAGAATTTTAATCAAAAATAGTAAAGGAAAAGTAAAGTTATTCTGCTTAGGTTCACTGTATAAAACGTTTACTGTACATATTTTATTGTTGTTATTATCGCGGCTGCTGCATTGGATACACACATAGTCACAAGTAAAAATAAATAAATAAAACAAAAGAAAAACAGACAGCTTTTGCTTCCCACTTTATCTCCGTGAGTTTGTTGTTTTATTTTCTTGTTGCCATTGCACTCCATTCCGCCTACTGCTTCTTCTTTTTCTAGCCCGCTTCTTCATCTTCTCTCTGGTAACTTTTGATGCCTTCATACATATGTGTATATGGTATGGTGTGTCTGTAAAAAAGAGATACCGTTGCCAGTCAGCCAGCAAATGTTTATTTGTATTAGTAACGATTTTTTTTTTGTTTGGGCGCTTTTCTTGTGCCCCGCTCTTCTCTTATCTTCCACTTCTCTTCCTGGTAGAGTCTTCTCTTTCACAATTTACAACGTTCCTTTTTGGCGCTGTTTTCACATTCATGGAAAGAAATATTTACATTTAGGATGATTAATTTGATATATGTACATATGTATATTTATGTTTGTTTATTTTTTTATTTTTGTTTAGGTATACAATTTTTGTATCTTATGTTTAATATTTGTAACACTTTATTAAATATACTTTTCATTTTACCTTGCTCGATTTTAGATCTGTTTAAACATACATACATATGTATCTTATGAACAATTCGACTGCCTGCATCATTGCATCCACTCACACTCTGGCGATTTGACTGTGTATCTATGTGAGACAGAAATAGTTGCATTTTGGAGGTCTGCACTTTCATGGCGGAAACTCGAAAGCGAAACAATGCCATAAATACAACAAACACACATACAGGGGCACTGAAATTAAAATAGATAACTAAATGCGGAAAAGAACAAGGGAAAACTTTAACAGAATGCGAATGCAAAGGGAATTTGGGGGGAATCCGAAGTGTGGTAAATGGCCTGCTGTAAAATGTATTTGACTGTTTAGAATTTAAATTTAAATTTAGATCGAAAAGTCGGAACGCAGCTGCCGGAAAAATATACATATATAAAACATCGGGAATGGAGGATACACAATTATTAAAAATGTTTCAGGCAAAATAAGAAGCTCCAAGGTTTTGATTTTAAATCGTTTGTATGCACGTCGTAAGCTTCGATCTTTGTTCATTTCCAATTATTTATTTTTTGTCTGTCTATGCCCCTTTGCATGTGTGTTTAGTTTTTTTGACAGTTGAATGAACTCAAGAATTTATACAAAAAAGCAAAACAAGAAAACCGAAAAATAAATAAAGGCTATAACACACAATAATAAACAGAAAGAGCGTACAAGATAATAGAAGATCTACAGTTGCGGTCAAGATAGTATTACAAATTAAAAATAACAAATTCAAGGCAACTTTTCACACGTTTTTGTTCTATAATATCTCTTTATTTTTTTTTTTGAGTGGGTTTTTCGAGAATGTGAGCCAAAGAAATTCTCAATGTCACAAAAAGAGTACCAATAACGTGATGATAACTTAATAATATATATATCTTTTTATTCATAAGGGCACTTAACCAAAAATGGAATTTTTGTCTTTCAAAAGCTTATAAATAAACAATGATGACTATTATTTTGACCACAGCTGTTAATAGATAGTTAGAGGAAGCAGTGCAGATGTAGAGGGAATGAGAGTGAGATAAAGACAATAAGAGCGAGATGGAGAGACCTCACCAGTCAAACCACAAAAAGTAATTTTGTGTTGGAGCTAGAAAAAGAGAAAAAACACAAAAAACACACTGCATGCAGGCCTTTCAATATATGATGGCATGTGCGGATAGGGGAAGAACGAGGAAAAAGAGGGAGGGAAGAATTGGAGGAATTGGGGCCCACAGCCAGACAGTAAATGAAGTTTACGTGGAGTTGTTGGCCGGCAATGTTTGTTGCCTTTATTGGGTTTCCTTTGCCTCTCTTTTTCTGTTGTTTTGTATAGCTTTATACTTTGTTTTTATTGTTCAGATACGCTAGATATGCAACTTTGTACGGGACATAGAGAGAATTAGTTTTTGGTCACAGAAATAGCTTAGCATAAATATAGTTAGAGTTCAGTGTGGTATTTGGAATGAAAACTTTTAGTTCATCCAAAAAATGTTATGCTTTTTTTGATTAGACAAGAAAAGTGAATGGTCAAAAATGATTGTTTTAACAAACTTATTACTGACTAAATTTTAAGTCTAAAGTAGAAGACACACATATTTGTGGGTATCCTCTGCATTTGTAGGAAGCTGTGATAAGAAAAATTGGACTCACTTGTATATTTTTGCCAAATGATGAAGTCATGTTTTTAAATATGTATAAATGTCAGAACACAATTTTTAATATAATTCTTTGTATTTTAATAATTTTGGCATGGTTGCAAACAGATTGGATACAAAGGCCAGACAAATTATTATTACACTTTATCTTACTTTTTAATCGAAAAGATAAATATTTGGTTCCACTCCAAGGCTCTCTTTGGGCGCTGTTGCCGGCTTTCAGTTTCTGTGTGTGCCTAATGCCTGATGCATTTTCACTCTACTTTGAAGTGGGTTTTGAGTGGGTGTGTGTGGTTTTCCCCCGATTTTTTGAGACATGATGAGTGAGTGTTTTTCGTAATAATGGTAATATAATTTCATAGGTCGCACATGACTTTAAATGTGTTTTTACACATATTTCATTCATAAAAGCAGATGCAATCGACGCTATAAATTGAGGTCGTTCTTCGTTCTCTACATTCCAATTTTCAATTTTTCGTGCTGATTCGTCGTTTAATGGGCTTTGCTTGAAATCGAATTAACCAGGGGCATACAAATATATGTATATGTATATATATATATTCTTATACCCCCCTTTTTGGGTCGTTGGCAATTTTTGGTAGCTGTTTTTCCATCACGCATGACGCGCGCGTTTTTCGTGCTGCTCCAGTTTAAGCTTTAAGTTCTCCGTGGCACATAAATCGATAAATGCTTGCTTAATTCTTTTTCCTTTTTCTGGCTCCCTCGGCCACACCTTTTGCTTTTGCAGGATGCAAACAGCTTTTTGTTTTCTGTTTTTGTTGTTTTGCTCTAGATTTCCCTGCTGCCTGATTTTCCTATGTGGCAGCTGCTGCAAAAGAAAAGCTAAACAGCAAAACATGTGTTTGAAAGCGAAGCCAAGACAAACTGGCGTCGCCTGTCAGAGTAAATACTTTTTGTAAAAAGCAAGAAAAAAATATATATGTATGAGGAGGTTCCGGTCCAACAGACCCTTCCAGGGTTACAAAGAAACTAAGAAACTAATAATATGGCTTTTGATACTGTCTTCCGAAAAAGTTTACTTATATATGCTCTATACTAAAGGTTTTACAATAAGTGTATTTTATTAGATTTTAAATTTAACTTAAATTTAAAGTGGTGACTTTGTTTCAAAGAATATTAACGGTTTTGCCATTTTTCGACCACCCTGAATTTAGTTCCTAAAAAATATTCAATGTGAAAACATAAATTTTACCTACCAGTTTATTGTTTTTTTTTTTTTTTTTTTTTTTTTTTTTTTACATTGTTCCAAAGATTAAAAATGCATTCCTTTTATTAGTTAAAGTTATTATATTCTGTAAAAAGTTTGAATTTATATATCCTTTAGCTGTCATAAGAATTATCTGGTGAAATGTTCCAATACCTTAAGTATTTATCAAATTCAAGTAAGAATATAATATACATAGCTATAGCTGTTATACATATATTTTCCATACTGGACGTATGTTTCGATAAAGTTTTTTCGGGCAGGGTAACGGTTATTCACAAAAAATCTTAATTCTTTACTTCCTAATGTTCTGTAATTTTCTTAATAAAATCACGCACGTACGGCAGAGAAACCTTACAGCAAAATATATACATATTATATATGTATGTTTCGTATATACGAACAGGGTGAGAAATCAGGGGCTTATTGGGTTTCCATTTGAGTCGTAATCTTTGATTAAATGTCGTGATTGACTGATTTTTCAAGGATTTTGGCACTTCCTGAACTTCCTGTCCGAACAGTATGGTTATGTAATGACGATTATGTTTTTTCCCGATTATATTTTTATTATTAGAAAGATCTTTTTAATGGAATTTATGGTTTTGTAAAAAAAACAACAAAACCTTGAGTTAAAAATTGTATTAGACTAAATAAAGTATATTATTAATTATTCCACCAAAAGTTAAACAAATACGCAAATAAAACAACATAAATTAATGGTAAAGAAGAATGATATCGAAAAAAATAAGAAATACTTCTTGGTATGGCATAAAATTACATTTGTTTTATTTGTGTAGCTCGATGAGAAGTCAAGATAGGTAAAAGTTTTTGGCAGATGCACGGATATTGTTTTTCCCTTTTTCACTGTTGAAACTCAGTTTTTGTATCCATTGGGGCGTGCAACAGTAACCACTCACGCAGTTTTAGTAGTGGTCAGAATAATAGCACTCAACTTGTACTAAAAAAATTTGAGATATTTTGAAATAACTAATATTCTTTTAAAAATAAATCTATTGGGTTGTTTTTTTGATATGTTTGTATGTAACACACATATGAAACAAATTATAAGAAATAAAACACAAATTAATTGTGCAAGGTAAAACTTTGACTCATTTTTTACAAACCTTTCGAGTATAGTGATTACTATCGAGTGTTTTTTGGATTTGATTGTTAATACAAAATATTTTTTTATTTATTTTTTGAAGGTATAAAAAGATATTTAATTTGTATCCATTATTAAAATATAAAATATTGATACTTAAACCATCTCGATTTTTAGTTATTATATTTTTAAACGCGACTGTGAATGTTTCCTATTCTTGAGATGCTGTGGTATCCGATGCTATGGATAGATAGATGGTCTTACTTAGCCACTGCCGTTATGCTAAAATGCCATAAACATAAACAAGGCACACACGTACGGTCTACCTCATCTCTATTCCCTGATCCCCCCTCATCCCCCTAGGGCCAACTTCATCTTACATGGCAACAGAGAAAATCGATAACAATTTACGTAGCGTTGTGTGTATATACCCAGGCATATAACTTATGTATTATGTGTTCGCTGTACATGCGCAAAATTCCACAGCCAACACACATACATACACTAACTGCAACTTTTTTTCGTAGACAAAACAAAACAAAAAGCAACGACAAAAGCTGGAAATCCAACACACCACCTACTTTACCACCCCAAAACGCCCACTCAAATGCCGCCCACAATTTGTCCTCCCCCTATTTTTCCTTCTCCCCTTTATACCCCTCTTTTCCCTACCTCTCTCAGTCAACGCTGTCATTATTTTCATTTTCAACTTTTTCTTGTGCCATCTAAGGCAGCAAGAACCACCCACTCCCCACCCACTCCCCACCCACTCCCCACCCACCATTCGACCTCATTCACACAGTGAAAAGCTCAGCATACTTTTCTCAACCCCCGCCGCTCGGAAAATCCCTTTTTCCCCTTTCCGCAGCTGGCAACGCACATTTTGATAACATTTTTGATAAAAATAATGCGGCAACAACGCCCCAAGCTCAACTTTTTGCTAAAGTGGGGTGGCACTGTCTACTGAGGGGGAAAAGAGGGGCCTTGGGGGTTTGGGGAAACGTGCCAGGTCAGTGGGTGGTGGTTGGGTGGGCTGGAATCTTGTCTGCAGCTGTAGCAATGTGCGTTTGTGTTTGTGTAACTAGTTTTTGCGCCCATTTTTACTTTGGCATTCTTGACGCTGCGCTGTTGCCGCAATTCTCACACTGAAAAATAAAAGAATTTCGTAAACAAATTGATTGATTGGTTTTTAATCATCTAGGTACAATTTTTTTAATTGATAGAATAATGGCTAGGTACATTAACTGATTGTTATCCTTAATGACTTAAATTAAAGCTAATTCTTTTTTTAGGAGGTTCTGACGTGGCGTTCAAAAATTTATTTTAAAATTAAAAATAAAAATAAATAAATGAAAACAGTTTTTAGTTTTTGAATAGAATTTAGTTTTATTTAAAAATCATTTCAAAAGTTTGAGATTCGTTAGTTTCTTTCAACTTTTACATTTTTCAAATACCTTATTATTTTTATTAAACCTTTACCCATTTCAATAGGCCAATGTGCGTGTTCTTACGATAGCAAACAATTTTTTGCCTGTGCACCAGCTTGAAGCTGCAAAGCCTGCCTTTCCGTATAAGCCATCTTGCTCTTGTTCACTTTGATGCTGATAATTTAATTCATTGAATATAAAGATATATTGCTTAGCTTTCCCATTCTTTGGGACAAACCTTATCTTAAATTTAAATTGGTTTAAGTTTCTGGAATTTTGGTTATTTAAAATTGGATTACAGCTCATTGCTTTTATCATGGCTAATTACGTTTATCGAAACGGGTGGACAAAAGTTTTGCTTACTGTAATTGTTGTTACAGCCTTCTTAATCTTCTGTCAGTAAAGATCTTAAAGCTTAAAGTCAAATGCTAGGAACATTTGAGATAATTTGTGACGATAGCAAAACAAAAAAAACGAATGAAATACGGGCGAGATTGAAGACAAGTCTTGATAGCTTATCCTTGAAAATGATATAGGAAAACTTTTAGTCTTTAATGGAAAGGGTGTAATGATCTAAAGCTGTGGTTTAAAATATATATACTCCCTTATGAATTTATAAATGTTTCTTAATAGTAAACTATTGTACCAGAACATTAATATACATACATGATTTAATTGGTCTGGATTGATTGGTCGATGAATCGAGTCCTTAAACTATTGAACCAGAACATTAATGTTCTTGTTTTATTTGGTCTGGGTTATTATTTGATATGTTTATATAAAAAAGTCAACAATTAGAAATATTATATATACTTTTTCTCTACCAAAGGTTCTAAGTTCCCTATAAACCTACTAAATGTAGTCACAGAATGGCACAAAGTGAGAAAGGAAATTTGCCACGCCTATTTTCCTCCTCTAAAGTGTATCACATTACCAATAACAACAAGGGCCAACTCGAAGCCAATCCTCAAAACACCACCTTCCAACCCTTTCAACCATAAAATTGACGTGTTCACATTAATTTAATATAAAAACAGCAAAGAAGTTTCCCAAACGAATAGGAGTGAAGAGAATTCGTCTTAACGTCCTTGCCAAAAACTTGGGAGAAATTTAAATGCAGACGCCATTTTCTATTACTCCTCACATTAAATTTGATGGCGCGCCTTATACCAAAAAACAATATCCTGCCAGGACAGCCACACCCACAACACCCTCTTATCCGCTCCCAAAAAAGTTTCGGGAGCCGAAAAGAAAAAACAAGCGAAACAGAAGCCGCTTCTTCTTGCTCCTCCAACTGCTCCTTTTCTGCCATCTTCGTCCTTTTTGCCACTGACAGCGCCCAAAAGGCAGCACTAAGACAGAGACGAGAAAGCGAAATGGAGAGTGAGACGCCTCCCACTGCACAGATTTGGCCAAATTAATAGGATCTATGAGTTAAGAGTTAGCAATGAATCTAACAAGATATAAAATCTAAAATATTTTGTACACCTCTACAACTTAAGGTATTACTACTATTATAAAATGCAAATAAAGTACCTTTAATTGTATTGCCTTATAAATGGAAAATTGCCGCAGTAAAGTGCCTAAATCTAGGATCTTGACCCCAACTGTTAGAGCAGAAGATCCCACAACCCCTAAGGACTTTACTTTTTCAGCTGCTGCTCTGCAATTTGAAATATTTTGCCAGGCACCGCCCAAAAAAAGTTTCTTAGGGATTTAAGGGAGGTGGCGATGAGGGGATGAATGTGGTGGACGTTGTGGGAGTAACTCCACAAAATGATTATTTTCATGCTTTCTCATTTCGTTTTACTGCCTTTGCTCACACACAACCACACTCGTGCAGTCGGAAACTTTCACAATAATGCTGCCTTGGGGGTTGCAGTCGCTGCTTTTGCTTCTGCCGCTGCCGGCAAAATACCACCCATCCGCAAAGCCACCCATCCACCCACAAGAGGCAGAAGAAGAAGAAGCAGCAGCCTCACGTGCGCTGCCTTCGAAAGCAGCGACGTCGACAGCGGCATCAGCATTGTCTGCCCTTGATTTTATCGATTTTCGCTCGCCCCGCTCGCCGCCCTTTGGCCTTTTTCGGCTGCTGGCAGCGACGTTAGCAACTCTCGAAAATTAGTGCTGCCCACTGTAGGTTACTAAATAAATATAGTGAGATATACTTTTAAACCACAGATGGATAGTGCAAATCATTCACGAAAATGTTAAAAATAAGCTTTTTTTTGCA
Organism: Drosophila fuyamai; assembly: GCA_018153365.1. NCBI lineage: Eukaryota > Metazoa > Arthropoda > Insecta > Diptera > Drosophilidae > Drosophila > Drosophila fuyamai. The sequence continues at coordinate 22,191 of JAECXW010000152.1, forward strand.
AGTCAATCAAATTTCTTAGATTTACTGAATTCTAAAACGGAAATTTTAAATATATTTTTAAAATACATTCTTGGTTTTAAAGTCATCTAAACAGACAACACCAATTTATTGATTTCCATTAGGTTTTTAATCTGTAATACAATTCTTTATCTGTAATGCAATTCTTTTTACCGCTAGTTTTTTAATAGTTAGGTTAGTATTGCATCCACCCAGTGGCATTCGGATAACCAGGTTATGTTAATTTATTAATTTTTGCTAACATATTTTTTCATCTCCATATTAAGTAAAAGTTCTGTTTATTACCGTTAGATCTAATAATCAAGATAGGGACTTACGAATTTACTCATTACCTTTAAACTGCTAACAAAAATATCATGCTTTTTATCTTTGGAAATATCCAGATTTGACTGGAAGATAGCCAAATATGCAACACATCTTTCTGTCTATCCCTCTTTCTCCTATTAAATGGGTCTCACACCCCAAAAACGGCGCACACAAGCTAAGCTTTTTGTGAGTATGTTTGTGTATTCCCCGGCCGGCTATTTCTCTCTCTCTCTCCCTTTTTCTCCCAGTCTCCCTCCCCTTTTCTCTTCCTCTCTGTTTTGTACCTTATGTGCTTGGCTTGTATTTTATGTGCTGACTGCCGCCTGTTTCGTTATTTATGGCATTTAACCCCACACGAGCAACGAACCACCCACTGCCCCACCACCCACTAACCCACCCAGCCACTCACTGAAATTGCTTTATTCAAACCGATACAGACGCACATACACACACACACTAATAAATGTGTGTAAATACATTCTGAGAGTGTATGCGTGCGCTTTAATCTTTTGCCGGCAAATATTTTGCAGCATTTAAATTTGTGGCCTTATCGACCATTTTTGGAGCATTTAAGTTTTCAATTTTTCCGTTTAAGTGACTAACGCCCTCGTTTCCTTTCCTCTCGCTCTCTCTGCCGCACTTCGTTTGTCCCACTCTCTCCTTTCTGAATGCAAAATGTTGTCCGAGGTCCGGTCCAAATTGTATTTGCAATTAATTTTCAAATGCTTTTGCTAGTTTTATTTTCGTTTATGTGTATATCTGTGCAGGTGCATTTTGTATGTGTTTTTTGAGCGGCCAATTTAATTTATACGTATTGTGTGTTAAAGTGAGGCAATCAATTGGGAAATGGATTAGTAAAAGCGGAGCAAGAGCTAAACTTCAATGATACTCAAATGCACTTAAATGTTCATTTTAAAAATAAATTTTGACTATGAATTAAGAGCAGGTAGTATAAGTTTATAAATTTTTATAAGTTAAAAAAAAATATTTAACATTAATTGATTTAAATAAAAATAATAATAGTTTAAAAGCGACGACGGAAGCTAACTTCGGCAAGCCGAAGTTTTAATACCCTTGCAGACTTTGCCGAAATTACTAAAATTGAGAAAGTAGCGAAAGGAATAAGGTATACATACAGTGGATCGCAGCTTATTTCGTGCAGTTACCTAAAAAAAGTTCAAGTCGTTATTCCTGCTAAACTAAGAAAGATAACAGAAAAATTTAAATGCAGTATTTTAAAAGGGAATATTATAATAATATAATAAGGTATACATAAATAAACTAGATTTGCATAATTTCATGTCAGAAGCTTTTATACTGCAAAAATGTCATATAAAAATAGAAAAAAGGGGACATTTTTACAGCCTTTAACAATTATTCCTACGGAAGCTATAAGATATAGACGTCCGATTGGCAAGTGCCTTTACCATGATCAAGGTATGAGTAAATAAATAAGACTTGGAAAAATTTATGTCAATAGCTATGTCAATAGATGTCAATAGCGAAATATTTTGAAAAAAAATTTGGACCGATAAGGGTAACCTATTGTTCCTATGGGAGCTATAGGATATAGACGTCCGATGGGCACGCGCTTTTACCTTGATAAAGGAATGCATAAAAAAATACGATTTGAAAAAATGTATGGCAATAGCTTTTACACTGCGCGAAATATTCTAAAAACATCAAATTTTGACCGATTTTACCCTATTGTTCCTATGGGAGCTATAGGATATAGACGTCCGATCGCCACGCGCTTTTACCCTGATCAAGGTATGCATTAAAAAATACGATTTGGAAAGATTCATGTCAATTTTACTCTGCGCGAAATATCATCAATTCCTGCAAGATATATCCAATTGTTCCTATGGGAGCGATTTTCAAACTTGATCTGCGTACACATGTTTCAGGACGAGTGTGAAAGTTTCAGATCGCTAGCTTTTAAACTGAGCTCGCAAACGGTATTGAAACAGACGGACATGGCTATTTCGACTCCCCTATTGATCCTGATCAAGAATATATATACTTTAAAGGGTCGAAAACGTCTCCTTCATTGCGTTACAAACTTCTGACCAAAATTATAATACCCTCTGCAAGGGTATAAAAACGGTCGCTTAGATCCCTTTTTGTTAACATTTTTTTTTTTATTCAAACCCAAGCTAAGTTTTTCTTTCGTTTTTATAACTCAGCACAACTCAAAGGTGGTTTTAAATAAAACAAGAAAGGAAAGCTAACTTCGGGCGGAGCCGAAGTTGATATACCCTTGCAGAATATTCTGTAAATAATATTCTCCAAAATTATTCATATGATGCATTCTTAATACAAATAAAAATCCCAACTTCCTAACTTTAAAAACACCAAAGTTATGGCAATTTCAATCGTTCAGTTATATGGCAGCTATAGGATATAGTCGGCCGATCCCTATAAAATTTGGTAGGTTGGATTGATTGGCCAAATATAAAACCCATAGAAAATCCCAACTTCCTAACTCTAAAAACACCAAAGTTATGCTATTTCCTATCGTTATATGGGAGCTATAGGATATAGTCGGCCGATCCTTATGAAATTTGGTAGGTCGAATTGATTGGCCAAATAAAGAAGCCATAGAAAATCCCAACTTCCTAACTTTACAAACAGCAGAGTTATGGCATTTCCTATCGTTCAGTTATATGGCAGCTATGGGATATAGTCGGCCGATCCCGGCCGTTCCGACTTATATACTGCGTGCAAAGGAAAGAAGGGTGTGTGCAAAGTTTCAATTCGATAGCTTTAAAACTGAGAGACTAGTTCGCGTAGAAACAGACAGACGGACAGACGGACAGACGGACAGACGGACATGGCTATATCAACTCAGGAGGTGATCCTGATCAAGAATATATATACTTTATAGGGTCGGAGATGTCTCCTTCACTGCGTTGCACACTTTTGACCAAAATTATAATACCCTCTGCAAGGGTATAAATATGTGCTTTACCAAAATTGTATACCCACTCAAGTTACATACATAAGTACCTATTCAATTCTGGCTCATGCTCTTTTTTTAAATTTTTTTGTAAGCCAAAAAACCTTTAATAAACGAAATAATACCATCTACTTATCAATTGGTTAATATCATATATTTTTTCCTTTTAAGAAAATCTTTATTTAAAAAAGAAGCACCAAAAATAATAGGTAATTCTTATACTTACTCATAGATTAAGCGGCAATATTGCATTCCTTGAAAAGTGTATAACAGGTTTAAAGAAGAGTGGACGATACTATAGGATATGTGATCTGTATTTATGTCATCGCAGCGCAGGTTTAAAGTTTGCAACGCAGTGAAGAAGACATTTTCGACCCTATAAAGTATGTTTATTCTTGATCAGGAGAGTTGATCTAGCCATGCCCGTTCGTTTCTACGTAAACTAGTCCCTCAGTTTAAAGTTATCTGATTGAAACTCTCCCAAAAGTTGTCTTTCTTTTCCAAGTAGTATATATGTATGTAAGTCGGAACGAGCCGGGTCGGACGACTATATCATATAGCTCCCATAGGAAAAAATTTAAACAAATCGGGAACCCGAATTTTATATACTCTCGTAGTCATTACAAAACGAAGTTTGCTTCCTTTTTTGATAAATTGAAATTCTACTAGAAATGTAGGCTATTTCTTTATTTTCTTTGATATCCATTAAAATAACATTCAAACCGATACCAGTAATTTCTCAACCGTCTCTGGTTTTTGGTCTGGTTTGTTTATCAGATCTCACCTTTTTACTCTCTCGAAATGAGTGTGTTGCACCCTGTTTAAATAAGCATAAAACAAAGGCTAACAACGAAAACTGTCTACCGAACACGCCCATTTTTGACAAAAGGCTATTAACACCGTTAAACGGTAAAGCCGGTAAAGACGGTAAAACGAGTGCCAAGGGGTCTTCAAACAGACAGAGCTCTATAAGTTGGGTGTGGTTCAGGTTTTACCTTCTTTCAAAACAAAACGAAGCACCGCTGACTGTAATAAAATGCGAGTCGCGTGCTAAGGCATCATAAATATAAAACTCACAGGAAGACGCAACTTAACCCTTCGTAAAAACCGCCCCTGACCTCCCATTTTCTCCCAATAAAATTCCAAGGTAAAGTTCTTAAAGTGCAAAGCACTTGAAGTGAAATGTAAACATGACAAACATGTCCTTTAACTTTTTGCACACACTTTTCGCTACCCGTCTCTTTCGGTTTCTTATTCCTTGTTACTCTCAACTCAACTCAACTCAGCTGAACTCATTCATTTCATTCCACTCGGCGTCGCGGCTATGCCGTTGACAAGCCCTTTTTTACGCTCTTGCACTTTTATTTATGCGATAAAAATAAAGCGATAATAAATGTGGCGGGACACAAGCGAAAAGTTATTGCACTCTCACCGTCTCACTCGCTGGCGATGTCGCGGTCTCTTTTGCAGCAACAGCTGTTTGGCTTAAGAAAGTTGCTGCAGCCAAAGTTCAATTGACTTGCGAACCCTCTCTGTACCCCTGAAAACCCGTTCCACACCGCCACTGCAATGCATTTGCATTATTTATTAGCTGTGACTGAGCTTGGCTTCCATTTTGCATGTGTTGCGTAATATCCGCTGAGCGATTCGGTGATCAAGGGAGCAAATGGAAGAGCAGGGAATCAGGTAAAGATTTAGGTGTAGGTCAGGTCTAAAGGGAAAAATAAAATAAAAAATTATTATAAAGTCAATTTAAAACCTGGCCCCAATTTGTAGAGGGTATTATAATTTTGGTCAAAAGTGTGCAACGCAGTGAAGGAGTCATCTCCGACCCTATAAAGTATATATTCTTGATTAGCATCGCTTCCTGAGTTGATATAAGCATGTGTGCCTGTCCGTCTGTCTGTTTCTACGCGAACTTTCAGTTTTGAAGATATCGAATTATCAACCTTGTACTAATTCGTTTTCGATATTCCTTAAGCTAAAAGTAATTTGTTCTAATTTCGTTTGAAAATAAAATAATACGTAGCTCATTTACAGACAATTATACTCAACAAGCAATCAAGTAATCCATGATAAATTAATCAACTATAGAGTTGCACCCCACTATTGACAGAAGTTTGATTATCCCCTCGTTTTGCATTTGGAATTAGTTTCAAATGCGACAGACTTCTGCTTTCGTATATTATATAATGACAGTTAATTTAATACTAATACCACACTATCGATTTAAAGATAATTGCGAGAAGCATTTGAATGATGTGCCCCTTTCCATTAACAGGTACCATAAATTACCCAAGCGATGAGAAACTCAGTTCAAAGGATCCTTTCTATACTTCAATAGGGTTTGGGTATATAATTAGAGCAACCGACGAGTTAATTACTTACTTTCCATTTGCACATTTTATTTGCATTGTAATCGCAACAACTATGTAATTTTTTTGTGGTTAATAGCTGCTTTTGCTATCTGTTTCTGTTTTCATTTTTCCTAACAAAATCAACCACAAAATTCTTGTATTTGATACGGTCTACTGTAATCATCAATGAGAGCGTAATCATGAAATTCTTGACTGTTTTCTAAGAATTGTGATAAGTGATACAGCGATGTTTTATAATTAGCTTTGCTTGAAATGAGTCAATAGTAATAGTAAAACCCAGTGAGTTGTGGAAAATGATTTGCCCATAATTCCGGCAATGGGATTTTTTAACTGATAATTAAACATTGGTGAGTAATATTTTAAAATATTATTCGTATTTCGCATTAAACTGTTTTTAAATGTAATTTTATAAGTCAGAAACAATATTTGAGCCATTGGTATATAAATATTCAAGTGACAATTAAAATAAGGTCAGAAGCAAAAAAATTATTCCTATCAAACTGGTTTTTAATCGACCAGAAATGTCCATCCAGTGCAAATTAAAATTTCAGTATGTACAAAACGTTGGGTTGTTGCTTATTTACTGAGTTCCATTTATTATTAACTTTATTTAACAATAACTGAATAACTTTACAATTTAAACGGTCTATAAAAATATCCGAAGCAAAACACTACTTCAATCAGAACATTATTTTAAAAAATTGGAATTACTTAAAAAGACAGTTAAGGCTCCACTCTTTTTTTTGCATTTTTCGATAGCTACAAGTGTCTAGAATATCATACTAATCGAAATACATACGTAATAGTTTAAAAGTTATGAGCCTTCCGAGCCGACAGACTCAATGGAGGTATGGAGCGTACATAAAACTTTAAACGCGTTTTCTGTAAAACTACATTTTTCGAGCTGACGACCGTCTTATCTCAGTCAATTTTTAACGAATCTTAATGTTTTTTTTTAAATATGCGTAATTAAATTGTAAATGGAATGATCTAGAATAATAAAAATCTTTAATATATCAGAAAAATACCTGACACGTAAAGTAACTATGTTTTTTTCTTCATTAAAAAAAAATACTGAATATCGCTTTTTTAAAAAAAAAAAACAACTAACCAGAATGGATTTACACTCATGGACAACATATTAGGTGTGTTTTTTAAATTCTTTTTAACTTTCTGTTCTTAATTCCTATCTTCTCTAATCTCAAGAAATAAAATTTTTTCACAACTTCAACTTTTTTCATAACTTCTACTAATTGTCTTTAAAGACAATTAATAGAAGTTATGAAAAGTTATGAAAAAAATTTGATTTCTTGAGACTAGAGAAGATATGAATTAGAAATAGAAAGCTGCAAAAAATAACACTTATTATTTTGTTCATGAGTGTATGTCTGAATATTATTTGAACCATTTCCTTCAAATTCCAGAGATTAAATTACTTTACTTAAAATTAAAGATTTTATGGATTTAATTTTATTTATATGTATATTTTATAAAGTCAATTGATCATGAAAAATAAAATCTAATTTTTTCTGCCCCTAAAAGAAGCCAAAACAACAGCAGTGAATATACACATTTAACACATAAATAAAATCTGTGTCAAATAAACTTGGCATGTTTATGGTGAATTCTCTTTGCTTTGCAATTTTATTGTTGTTGCTTTTCTGTTTCATATATTTAAGGGGAAACGAGATGGAAGGAGCGGTTGACCTGCTTTTTAAAGCGACGCGTGATTCACGAAAGCGGTACCAAGTTCAGTTGGAATAAAAGAGCAATGAACGTGTACAAAAAAAAAACACAATCTAATGTATATATAAATGTTGCGTAAAAAATGACTTTGTTTTTATTTACCTCACTGTAGATGGCGCCACTTCGCTTTTCGTGGATGCGTGCAAAATGCGATAAAAATCGCTCACGAATCGTTCTGGAGAAATAAAATGTGAAATGGGCGGAAAAAAATTAAACAAAAAACCATTGTTGTTTGCTATTTTTTTTTGTTGTTGTTTTTATTACACCGGCGCAAAACGGTAAATTGTAAGCTGCTATTACAACTCACACACATTTACCTGGCAGGTGCTCTGCGTGCAAAAGAGAGATGACATTAAAGGAAACTGAAAATTTGCCACCGCTGCTTAATTTGGAAAACCTGCCAAGGCAAGAGAAAAAATATGAATAAAAACCAGAAAAAAATTGAAGCTAACGACGCATCGTCAAAAAAACACGAGTGTGCCAGACAGGTTGTTGCTAAGCGTGTTTGTGTGTGCAGAAAAAGGCTCAAATGAGACTCAAACTTGAAGTTATTAAATTGCAGACGACGCTCCGGAAAGACCGACGGGGGTGTTAAAGGGGCTTTAGGGTAGGAAGGGGCGTGGGGGGCGGTACGCAAGTCACGCACAAACGAACGAAGAAGGCGAGGCAGCAACCCTGAGCATAAAAGAACGAGGCGAGAGAGAGCAAAGCCGAGAAGAGGCCAAAATCGTCTGAATAAGCTGAAGTCACAGTCGTACTTCTGTTAATCGAGCGATAAATTCATGGGTCCCAAATTATGTTTTTATGTCCAACGTGATAATTTTTTATTTGTAAAAAATTCACATTGTAAAAATTATTATTATTTTTTTTTGTATTGATGGTAGGTGGTCTAGGGGTAAAATGTTCTGGACTGTAATGTAAGACAATGGTTAAAGTGTCAAACTCAATAGATCCATTGACCAATGCAAAGTTTTAGTGATGGAAGTTGCACTGTAACATGTTGGGTTATAAAATGAGTGAGCGAGCACCAGAAGAAGAGCAACCGTATTCGAGTGGTTGTGTGTTTGCGAGCGTGATAAAGGTCGTTGGCCAAGCAGCGACAGCAATAACAATGTTGGCAGAGAACGGGATAGAAGAGGAAAAAGAGAGATAGAGACAGAGAGAATACTGGCGATGAGCAACAAACACACGGCGACGTATTTAGCCTAAGGGCATGAAATGTATTGCAGGTTTTTGTCAGTCAGTAAATGTAGCTTGGTGCTTTTGTTGTTGTTGTTGTGTGCTATGTATAGGCCGCGTCAGTTTTTGGTCGTCTGAAAAAAACACGTTCCCTGCACCAACAGCAACTCCAACACCAACACACTGAATAGAAAAAGCCAACAAACCCACAAAACGCAGACAGTAAAAGAGACAGAATGAGTCGGATAGAGAGAGACGACATCATATTCACCTTTGTGTGGGTGTGTTTGGCAGATTTTAAGGCCATATCAGAATGGGGATTGCTTAGCATTGCTGCCAACTAAGAAATCACCGGGCTTTAAAGACTCACGAAATATGAGCCATCATCAAAGGAACGTGCCAGTATGGATCCATGTTCAAGCAAAAGGACAAATCAAAAGACCTGGTCTTTAGTCTTGCAAAAGTTTTTTTTTTAAATACTAAAAAGTATTAAACTTTATGTTCTACTGGTTGGTATAAAATTAATTACCTAGATCATTCGTTATTCAATAGAAACAGAAAGTATTTTTTTAAACTAATTTATGTTTCTGATCGTTCGAGAAAATATAAAAATTAGAGTTTATTTTTTTAATAACGCGTAAAATATTAAAATATTTATTATGTTCAATGCTACTTTATTTAAGTTTTATATCAAGGGTTTGAAAAGCATACTCACTTGAGCAGATAAAAACAGGAAAGGAAAGCTAACTTCGGCCGGAGCCGAAGTTTATATGCCCTTGCAGAATATTCTGTAACTCCAAAATAATTCATATGATGCATTCTTAATATTCATAAATCATCCCAACTTCCTAACTTTAAAAACAATAAAGTTATGGCATTTCCTTTTGAAATTTTGGATTGATTTGCCAAAAATAAAACACACAGAAAATCCCAAATTTCTAACTTTACAAACACCAAAGTTATGGCATTTCCGTTCAATCAGTTATCAGTTAGGATATAGTAGGTCGATCCCGTTCCGACTTATTTATATACTGCGGGCAAAGAAACGAAGGTTGTGTGCAAAGTTTCAATTCGATATTTTAAAAACTGAGGGACTATTTCGCGTAGAAACAGACAAACGGACATATACATATGCAGAATATATACATACATACATATACTTTATAGGGTCGGACATGTCTCCTTCACTGCGTCGCACACTTTTGACCTAAATTATAATACCCTCTGCAAGGGTATAAAAACTCGGAGACCTTAAAAGAGAAGTAAAAACTATTTGTTGGGGGCACTTAAACTGCGGCGATTACCTCATGCTAAATCTTCTAACCAGCAGAGAACTCAACAAGCCAAAGTTAATTAAGCAAATTCCGTTAAAGTTGCAAGTTCAAAGCTGAAATATATGTAGCCTTAAGGCAAACACGCACACTGAGAAGTTAAAAACGAATACTTTAAGCGATGACCTTTAAGTTCCCGCTGCGGGATTTGAAATCGTACATATGTATGGTATTGTGATTATAAATAATAGGTTGTCAGAGCAATATAAAAATACCAAGGCGAAATGCATTGCATAACCGAGCCAAAGCCAATAAAAATAGACAAGTAGAACTTGTTGTCACTTCCTTATTTAACGTGACACTTGTTAGCAGCGCATGCAGTGAATTGCATTGAAATTGAGAAGCTCTTTTTTTTTTTTTTTTACTCACAGACTGAAAATGAACACCTGCGTTTGGTTTTGTTTGGTCAGGTTTGTTTTGCTTTTATTGGTGTTTTTTTGGGTCTCACTGTGAGGTGTGTGGCGTACGTGACTATCACTCGATGCAGTTATGCTGCTATTACGTCGACTGTGCACCAACGCAAGTGTAAACACCAGCACTGATACAAGCCCAGACACGCACGAACGAACACCTGTCACAAATACAGACTCAACTACTTCACACTCTCAGAAACTCGTCGTGAAAGAGCCGATCTAATGCTGTGGGGCTATCAAGCGCATCTCTCTACAGTAGTTGTTAAAATACTAGGTTATTTGAAAATAATAATAAATATTTTATTTTTTAGAAAAATACCCAAACTCAAGAAAAATACATACATACATATGTATGTAAATGAAGAATGGAACTTGCCTTTCCGATCTTTTCCAACCGAATGTCCATACAAATAAATTTGCAAAGTGGAAAAGGAAAATATTTCTGTAACACCCAGGATTCAAGATGCTAAATTTCAACTTGACTTTATTTTTTATTGCCTTAAGTAAAATTCAAATTTAAGTTCTTCAAAAAAGTATACCAATACATTAAAAATATTTGAATTTGATTTACATATTTGTGTCTTCTTTTTTTTCGAAAACAATTTATTTATTTTTTTCTTCTTCCTGTAATTAAAACGAGGACGGAAGCTAACTTCGGCAAGCCGAAGTTTTAATACCCTTGCAGACTTAGCCGAAATGTGTAAAATAAACCCGAAGTCTACTTAATACAAATGCCAAGAGCAATAGTATATAGACGTCCGATCGGCAAGCGCTTTTACCCTGATCAAGGTATGCGTAAATAAATAAGACTTGGAAAAATTTATGTCAATAGCTTATACACTGCGCGAAATATTCTAAAAATAATGAAATTTTGACCGATTTCACCGTATTGTTCCTATGGGAGCTATAGGATATAGACGTCCGATCAGCACGCGCTTTTACCTTGATGAAGGAATGCATAAAAAAATACGATTTGAAAAAATGTATAGCAATAGCTTTAACACATCGCGAAATATTCTGAAAAACATCAAATTTGGACCGATTTTACCCTATTGTTCCTATGGGAGCTATAGGATATAGACGTCCGATCGTCACGCGCTTTAACCCTGATCAAGGTACGCATAAAAAAATAAGATTTGGAAAGATTTATGTCAATAGCTTTTACACTACGCGAAATATCCTACCCTATTGTTCCTATGGGAGCTATAGGATATAGAAGTCCGATCGCCACGCGCTTTTACCCTGATTAAGGTATGAATAAAAAAAATACGATTGGATGGAAAGATTAATGTCAATAGCTTTTACACTGCGCGAAATATCATAAATTCTTGCAAGATATATCCAATTGTTCCTATGGGAGCTATAGGATATAGACGTCCGATCGGGGCGATTTTCAAACTTGATCTGCGTACACATGTTTTAGGACGATTTTGAAAGTTTCAGATCGCTAGCTTTTAAACTGAGCTCGCAAACGGTATTGAAACAGACAGACATGGCTATATCGACTCCCCTATTGATCCTGATCAAGAATATATATACTTTATGGGGTCGGAAACGTCTCCTTCACTGCGTTACAAACTTCTGACCAAAATTATAATACCCTCTGCAAGGGTATAAAAATATATCAGTTTTTAAGTGTATGCACAATAAATTAAATAATAATTAGAAGTTTCCTCTGCACTTCATATTAAATTATTTAAAAAATTCTAAACAAAAACCAAGAGAGAACGCTATAGTCGGGTGCCTCGACTATCAGATACCCGTTACTCAGCTAAAACAACTGTAGGATATAAAGATGTTTGTATGTTTTTGATCACTCGAGTTAGTCGATTTTTATGTTAACAAATGGTCCGAACCATTTGGCTAACTAAATTTCTTTTACATAGTTTTGGGAATAGTTCGGTATTGTCAAATAAAAGCTCCAATTTCCTTTAATAGAAATAATAAAGTTGACTTTTTGAGCACCTTGGGCTGTTCAAAGTTATCCGTTGATGGGCTTTGTAGGCTTCGAAATATTTTGGGTTTTTGTGGGGGGGGAAATTTATATTTGGCAATCGATAGGAAATCGAACAAATACATATCAAAAAATTTTTATAATAGCATCAAAAGATTGTGGGCGTTAAAGGGGGCGTGGCACCTTTTTGAAACAAACTTGCGCTGCGTAGGAACTCCTAAAATCTGCATGCAGATTGTATGATGATGATGCCAATCTTGTAGCTTTTATAGTTCCCGAGATCTCAGCGTTCATACGGACGGACAGACGGACAGACGGACATGGCTAGATCGACTCGGCTAGTGATCCTGAACAAGAATATATATACTTTATAGGGTCGGAAACGCTTCCTTCTACCTGTTACATACTTTTGCACGAATACAATATACCCTTTTACTCTACGAGTAACGGGTATAACTAATTCTTAGGAAAGAGATTACACATTGATCTCTACGTTTTTTCAGCTGCTGATTCTTTAAAGCTGCTGTTGTTGTTTAATTTCCCAATTGCTTTTGCCTGCTGTTTTACCTCTTTTTTGTTTTCCTTTTGTTGCTGCGTCACGTTTTTCATATTAAAATGTTTGAAATTCTGATTGCGATTCTGCCGCTGGCGTAGCAGAGTATTTTCATCTGTTTGTTTGCTTTACTTTTTCGTTAGTTGCGTGAGCGCCGTTGCCAAACTTCAGGCAACACACAGCCACCAAATCTTGGCTTTAATTAAAACAGGTTTTCTTGTGAGACATTGCTCAGAAATAATCATTATCGGAACGATAGTCCCCTCACCTCTCCCTTTTTACTTTTCTCTCCGTCTCACATTGGGCTTCACTTGTTGTGTCTGGTTTTTTGTTTTTGTTTTTAGTATTGTAAAATATGTTCACTGACCTTTGCCGAATTACCAGTTTTTTAAACGTATTTTTGTTGATCGCAAAAGGCTGATTTTTGTTGGATTTCGGAACGAAAAACGTTTTATATTCAAATTAAACAAACACACATACAAGGCGCCGTATTTTCTTTGTGGCCAATGACCATAATTACACACACTCTGAAACAAGAGAGCGACCTTCAACTTGATTTTTAATTAAGTTCGGTTCAATGAACTGAAACTGTCAACGTCTGCTCTGCTGTGTGTTTAATTTTAATGTTTCCATTTTTGTTCCATTCCCCACATTTTTGGGCCAAATGCAAACACAAATGGTTCGCACGTAAATTATTTCTCTTCGTTTTTTTTTTTTGATCCGCATTAAAACTATGTTTAAACCAAAAACGATGTTGACAAATTTTGAATATTTGTGGAAGGTTGCCAATTTTCACTCAAATATTTATTTACAGCTTCACTCGCTTTACATATATTTAAACTTTCTACTCGTTGATTTCTTTTTATCTATCGTAACTCATCTCGGCTTTCAGCTTCCCATCCTATAGTTGTGTGTTAGCCATAATTCATGAAATTTAATCGCTTTTCTCAACTTACTTTGTACCTTGCGTTCCTCTATTTTATATGTATTATCTTTTTTTTACCCAACTTTTCTTCTACTTTAGTTTATGACTCTCCCTATGCGCGTTTCACCATAAATTTTCTGTCTCAACCTCAAACAAATTTTTTTTCAATTTTTATTTTTTTTTTTACCATATATCTTCTGACATTTCTTTGGGAAACCAGCCCCCCTTTTGCGCTAACAAGAGAGCTTCCCCATTTACAGTCACTATGTTGAGCTCCAGTCCATCAGGACCCAAACCCAATATTCAAATTCTACTTGACCTCAACCACCACCCAATATTGTTAGACAGATTTTATTACGGCGCTTTTGTTACTTATCAGGAAATACTTGTCGCTCTCTTTTGACTTCCTTATACCGAGAGTAAAGCATTTAGGAATATCGATATTTCCTGTACAATAGCTCTTATCTGTGATATTTTTATTTCAATTTGAAGTAAGTAAAATATTAAGTTTTTTTTTATGATATTGAGTAATTTCATATTCAATTGATATTTGGATTTAAAAAATTTAATATTTTGAAATTTCGTTATACCGGCTTATTTTGAAATGCTTTTTATAACCTTGCAGAGGGTATTAAAAATTTGGTCATTTATATTTATTAAATATAAAATCAGTAGTATGCAGTATTTATTTTCTCTGCATTGACATTAGAGCATTGCACGTCGACCATCCCCTCGGGAACGGCTTTGGAGTCTCTAGAATTTCTGGCTGGCAACCCTTGTGGCAGTTTCTACTGTTACACACACCATGGAAAATTGTTGCACTACTGCTGACGCTGGAAAACTCACCCCCGCAAGCCACTCAGCCACCCCCGAGGCCACCTTTGTTTGGGTTTTTCCCATATAAATTTCATCAGTAGTTTGGGCAACCACCAACCTGACAAACGCTTCCCAGGAAGGATGTTTCAATTTCTATTTTGTTTTATGTACTTTTTTTCTTGCTCCATCGTTTATTCCGTTTTTATCGGTCGTTTGAGCTTCTAGCTTCTGAAATTGTTAGGGCAACCCTGTCTGTGCTTAAAATGGTGAAAAATGGCAACCTCGCGTTCTATTCTTGGGATCCATTCAATCCTGCCGTTGTCCCTTTTGATTTTGTTGTTCTCTTTTCCGGGGGTGTGTAGGCTGTCGCTGTTCTTTTGATTTAGTTTGTTGATTTTCTTTCTTTTTTTTTGGGTCCCTTTGTTGTTCCGCTCTACATTATTTTCTTTTAACTCTGTAATTTAGCCAGGCTTTTCTCTTATTTATTTAAGGCATTCTGCAATTTCCTTTGAGTTGCGTTGGTTCCCTTTTGTATTTTCAGCATGTTTTAGTAATGCTATTGGGTTCGATGTTTTTGGGTTTTTGTTTGGTTGGGTGTAAATTGTAATGTTCGTTACGAAAAAGGCAGCCTGTATTGTTAAATTTATTATACGGTGGTAGATAAGACTTATTTTTTCGTCAAATTCTTACATTTGTTTCTACCTATAAAAATATGATAAACTTGCTACGAAATAGATAACAAATTTGGCCAATCAATAAATTTCAATAAATATTAGTACAAAAATATAAATGTTATATATTTTGAATAGAGAATTTCTTTTCAGCTTATAACCTCGAGCATTTAGACACTTTTTAATTAGCTAGATTTTCTTTTTTGTTTTCTCTTTGATTTCATCTGCTTCATTTATGTTCCCGTTATTTCTAATTCACATCCTTTTCTCTTTCTCACTCGACATATAAGTTGGACATTTCCTTTAACGATTTGATATTTTTTTAACAATTGAAACCTGCAGGCGATGAGTTTTAATTACTGACCCATTTCAAGTTTTTTACTCCAACGCAGCGATGTTGCCGCATTTCAGTTTATTTTGAAAGCATAAACATTAAAAGCAATTAGAATAAGTGAATTGTAAAAAGAAATGGGTAAACTATTATATAATTAGTTTAGTTTCGCTTTTGGGGATTTATTAATGGGTATTTTCTTCATTACTGACCTAAATTGGGTCTTTTGGGCTTCCCTGTCGCTTTATTTTAGATTCTAAAGACAATTATTGTTGGATATTAATAAATTACAATATTAACCATATATATTTGTAGACCTTTAAAGCGATTAAAGTTTTTGAATTTATACGAAATGGGCTTGTGAAAATTTTCTTGTGTGACCTTGAAAATGGGATATAAATTTGCGTGAAAGATTTTAATTTCATTACTAATATTTTTCCTTTATATTGCGGCATTGCCAAACTTCACTGCGGTGCAATTTACATAATAAATAAATATATATAAATATAAATATGTATATCTTATACAACTCTTGTTTTAACCGAAATGTTGTTGAATAAATTAGAATTCATTAGATAATACCACATCCGCTTGGTTCCTTTTGCAGAGTTATCATAATATATCTTACTTTAAATCAAGTCGGGTGTTAAATTTAATGTTCAAATTTTTGTGCATGTTCTATACTTACTTTGTGAGCGAGTGGTAGGTGGGGGGCATGGTGTTTGTAATTATGCAAATTTACATAAACATAACCTACAAGCTAAGCACGCAATTGAACCAATGTAGTCGACTGCCGCCCGCGCCCACCCACAATTACCCAGTTCTCCCGCCTCTTTCCACTTGCAGAAATAGTTGACCCCGTTTTTTGGGGGGCTTTTGGTTGCACACACTTTTACTGCATTTTTTTTCTGCTTCGCTGGTTTATTTTTTTGTACATTTACAGAGAAGTTTTTGTTGAGGCGCCGCCTGGCGGTCTGTAGTTGTAGCTGTTATTTCTCTGCCGGCGTTGAACTCATTTTGCATGCATTTCAGTTTTTTCTTTTTTCCTCTTTGGGATGGCAACTCTGTCGCTGTTTTGGTTTTTCAGAGTGGGCGGGAAAATGGGTTGGCCTACATTTGCTCTCTCCCCGGCTTCTTTTTGCTTTTCTCGACGTTGTTTGCGAACCTTTTGAAAATTGCGGCAGGTGCATTTTTTCCGCTTTTATTTTGCAAAGCGTCATTCAGCAAATGCATTTTCTTTCCTTGTTTTCCACTGCCTTTTCTTGATTTGCCGCCCACTTCCACCCATTTTTTCCAGTGCTTCTTATACACATTCATTCACAGTAACCAAGGCAGACGGAAAGAGTGGGAAAGACGTACATAGTGTGAAAGAGAGGGCAACAAACGAGTGGAATTCACCAGCTTTGTTTTATTTTCCACGTCCTTGTGCTAAAAACAACAAAAAGCATCAGAGGGTGGGTGGATGCGGTGTTTGCTTGGGGGAAATGCTCGAAAAAAATCGATAAAGCAATTAATGCCAAAAGAGTGGCAGGCTCTACCAATTTCCACCTACCCAGCAATAGAATGGGAATCGTAGAATCAGCAACCCTGTGTTCAAAAATAAACAAGACGATGGCGTTGCCGATGACGAATGAGTGGTTGAGAGTTCGGGAGGACAAGGAGAGAACCAGAAGCTGAAGCAGAAGAGACGACGACTAGTCGTCTGTGATAATAAACCGCCCCATAACCACCAAGAGCAACACCATCCCATCATCAGATTCCTACTTGTACTCCTACCCAGGCAAAACTCACTTTTTGTTTTTAGAAGCTTCTGTGTTATTACCTTTTGAAAACAGGGTATCACTTCTTATTAAACTGTGAGAAGTTAATAAGCATACGTAGAAAAATTCATGTTTCTGAATTAGTGATAAAGAAATATACAATTCAAAATTTTTTAAAATAATAATAATTAAATAACGCTACTTTTTTTTCTTATCACAAAATTATAAAAATACATCCAATTTTTTAAGATGTACTGTAAAAATTTAAAAGATTTTTTAATTTAAATTTAATAAATCTTTCGAAGTTTAAATGTAATGATAAACAAAATGTGGTTGTACAGAATCTTGAAATTTGTATTTAATATTATTTTTTAATATCTCTTAGTAGATAGGCTTTTCTGGTTATGGTACTAGCTTTAATGAAAATGTGTTGAGTGTTTGTACCTTTAATAAATTTAAATTTACCTTTTTTTTTAATTCATCCTTCATTTATAGTTAGCGTGCTTCGTTCTATTTCAAATAATCCTTATAAAATCTTCATTTTTGTCGAAAATATTACCCAAATGCTCTTTTCTTCAGTTCTCGCACAATTTAATTGCAAATTACCCAATGTTACTAGCTTATATTCAACCCTAAGGAGAAAATTTCTGCCGCTTAAATTATAAATTTCCAAGCGAAAACTTAGCTTGAGGCTTATCTGAAATTCTCTTTTGTGTGCCTTGCAAACAATATTGATTAGGTTCAAGGCATTATTTAACGGACAAAATCCCTTTCTTGTATAATTGTTTCGCGTTCCATCTCACTGCCTTTGTTCTTATAAAATAAAAGCTTTCAGAGTTATTTGAATTAAAAAAAGAAGAAAACCATTTGTGATGTAAGCTTCTTTATTATTATTATTTTTTTTAAATATATTTTTATTTTTTTATTACATTTTAATTGGTTTAATATTATAATTTTATACCCTTTCAGAGGGAATTATAATTTCAGTCAAAACTTTGCAACGCAGTAAAGGAGGCAGAAATTCAAATACAGGGTTGCCCATATTCGACGGACCCATGTTTTTTTAAAAATCAAAGAAAAAATAAAATTTGGCGGTTGGCAATCTTAATCATTTAATTTGTTCCAGTAGATTTGTTTACATCATTTTTGAATATGATATTTTCAAATGGCCGCCTCTGGCGTTGTGGCGTATTGTGCCCTTTTGAGATTTTCCATCGTTTTCGCCAACATTTCGGCCGGAATAGCGGCTATTTTTCACAATGTTGTCCTTGAGTCTTCTGAGTCCTTGGTTTGTTAACGTAAACCTTTGACTTCAAATATCCCCACAAAAAGTCATGCGGCTCAATCGGGCGAACGCGGTGGCCAGTCCAAATCACCACTTCGACATCAAACGGCCCGAAACAATTTCTTCAGAAAATCGATTGTTATGCGACTTTGTGGGTGGAGCGCCGTCTTGTTGAACCGAACTGCCTCATACGCTTTCGACGAATAATTGGCATCACAAATTGGTCATCATGTCGCGATAACGCTCCTGGTTGTGGTACAGCATGGCCATTTTCATTTGGAAAAAGAATGACCGTTTTCGAACTAACGCCGACAACTTGACTTTTTCGTTGTTTTCGATTAGAAGAGCCTCCCATGTAATTTTTGTTAAACGCTTAATGGTTCTTGAGGCGCACTTTCAATTTTTAATTTTAAAGCACGTTTTCCATTGACTTGTTCTGTTGAATGTAATTTCACTATTTCGAGCGCTCGCTGTGTATTGTTCCTGGTAAAATCTGCTTGGACTGACCCTTCAAACGCGGTATTTAATTAAACAATATATAATATCTATAAAAAAAATAGGGGGTCGTAAAAGGGGTCCAAAAAAAAAAATACTGGTAAACTGCTATCCAAATTGTTCGCCTTTCATCCATAAAAGTTAGTGACTCCTAGCTTTGACATTTTTAAAATTGATTGGGAAAGAAATTTTGGTACTTGGATGGCAACAGCTTGTTGTAAAATTGGGTTAGAATGACTTTTGGTTGGGTATATTTTTAACATCACTGTTAGCCTCTCACTTTTATGGCCGCACTTTAAAATCATTCAAACCAAAAATCCATAGAGGCTTTGTTTCTGATCTCCTTTCTTTGGTGTGTAAAGATATACTCTGGCAAGTGCTTGAGGTAATTTAAAATCGATTATTCCCAGAGTTCTTGTCTAAATTATTCTCTTCTTTTCAAGTTTTGTTCACCTTTGCTGGCGGGAAAACCAAAAAACTTTTGTGGGTGGGGTCGACGTTGTTCCCTCTTTTTTTATATTAGGTTTCTTGGTGATTCTTTGTGCATTTCAAGTTCTGGGTGTGGCCACTCCAAAATGCGTTAAAATGTATTTGGGTGAAGTTTGGCAACACCGAGATGCGGGAACTTAAAGGTTCTTGACTGGGTTTCGATGTCTCCAAACATCTGGTTTCTCTATACTACTTTAATAGGTTTCATACAGTTTACAACTTTTAATGAGAAGACACTAAACTAAACTTGAATTTAGTTTAAATGTAGATTTTCTTAAATTTGTGATGCCCATCTGTATAATTTTACCCGTTATAATGAAGTATGTGTTACGTGTTCTTTTTTCGCCACGAACTGTTAATTCACGGCAATATCGATTTATTAAAACAAACTCATGGGAATATAGTTATCTTCATTTTATGTGAATTTAATTACAGTGCTTGTTTGGCATATCCAGCAAGTGCCTCCGATAATTATTTGTACATGTTAGTACTGGATGTTTAAGTCAAAAGCTCTGAGTTTTTCCCTTTTTCCTGCTGGCCATGTGTTTACAAATGCAGCTGTTTCTTCTTACAAAACCGCAGGACATGAAATTATATATACGCAATGCGATTGATGACCTTCCCGTTCGGATCTTAAAAGGGGAGCTCAAAAATGAACAGCAGGGGAATTCCCCCTGGCACGTACCAAACCGATATACTGGCGATCTTTTGTTGTCTTTTTTTCTTGATGTACCCGGCAGGTGTTTGACTTGCAGCCTGTTTTATAAACAGCAGGAAAAATATGCAACTTCCTTCATTGCGGTTAATGTCACATGGTTTCTTCTTATAAGTTTTTTTTCTTCCATTTTATTTATTTGGTTTTCGTTAATAAAAACCATTTGTAAGTAGGTCAACAAATTCGTATCTTATCAGTGTACAGAACAAACATTTGGTGGCCTCCACATGCTAACAGGTTGCGCTTTTATACAATTTATTCAACATAGAAAATTCTTATCAGTAGAAAATAATAAAAATAGGTTCCTAAAAATATGATTACATTCTTCATGATTCAATGAAATTACGTAAATACATATACTGATAATGGGTGACCTCAATGCAGTTGAAAAACAACAAATAAGCAAAATGACAAATATTATTAAAATGTATATAAGCAAAAAAATATATAAGTTTACCTTACAAATATTTAAAAAAATTATCAACTAAACACTTCGAACATGGAATATTAAAAAAAAAAAATAATACATTTTTAATTGAATTAGTTATTTGTGCAGTGGTGGAGCAATAATTAACGAGAAATCAAAGCGTCAACTATTTCGACCTTCGGGCAGCAACAACAATTACAACACGACCATGGGAACAGAGAAAATACAAATTAAATAAGTACCAAAACAAAAGCAAAGGCAAATGAAAATGCAAATGTAATAGAAAATGAATATAGGAAAACATTTATTGTTAGAGCACAAACTTAAAAAATATCGCTTTGCACTTAAGTAGCACAGTTAAAAATAAATATTAAGTGCAGGAATATATGACATATATATAATTTGCTAATTGCTGCCACAATTGCTGACCTTGACACACAATCGCCATGATAATAAAACTAGTCTCCAATTCCCCCCTCCTCCTCCCGCTCGAAATATTCATTTTCAGAACAGTACACTGCTCACACTTTATAGGCAATTTGTTTTTATTATTTTAGTTTGGGATATCAGCAAACACAGAAAATGAGAGATGGCGAGCTGAAAACAAGGCAGACAGCGTGGCAGGCATAGTCATAAAATAAAAAAGAAAAGGCAAACACAGAAAAAAACACACGCAAAAATTATTGCAAAAAAAAAGAGAAAAGAATAATAATAATAGCGGTTCTCGTGGGCGTTGTCTGCTACTACACAGAAAGAAAAGCTATAATGATGATATTTAAATAATTTAAAAAATTGTACAATCGATACATTTTTATATTTTTTAATGAAAATTAAAATCTGACCATTAAGGGGTTAACTAATAAATCGAGTTATTTTTCATAATTGAAAATCTTGAGAAATCTTTTGTTTTATTTTTATGAAGAGAGGAAAAAGTGAAAAGTGTATGTACTTTTTAAGTTGATTAAAAGCGCGATGTGCCGATGGCTATATGTACCACCCCCTAAGCTCCCTGTTATCTTTTCTCCATGGGCCTCATAATTGTGTCAACTTTTCTCAGTAAATGTTTGTGTATACTAGAACAGCGAAATGTGTGTCACGCCTCCACGGGCAAACAAAATAAGACACAATATATATATTAAATATATAGTATCGGATACAAATTAATACAGTTGCAATAGTTTAACATTAAATTCCTTTTGATTGTTCTACCTTTCGAAAAATTTACTTTATTTCAACTTAAATGCAGAGAAAAAATAAAAATTCACTGCCCTTTCTAAAATTTTTTGTTGTATCATGTCTGATCTCTTGAATAGAGTTTCATTAGAAAAATGCGAAATTGCTCACACATGCCTTCAGTTTGGCTAGACAGCAGCAAAAGGACCAAAGGGATGATATAGGCCAAGGAGTGGGATTCTTCTTAGCTGTAAGTCTGGGCTACCCTAATGAAAATGACTTTGACTTTTTGATTTGTTGTTGCAAACCGCAATTTACTGTATAACCAACAATAGACAACGAATAGGTTTGGTGGCAGACTAAAAGTTCAATGCCTGTTAAATGGGCTTGTTTGGTTTGGCCACCGTCGCAGGGTCTAGACTTTATACCCAGCAGTGATGACAAGGTTTGCAAATAACCAATTGTAAATTATTGTGTTGAGGAGAGGAAGCTGGTTATTATTTGAGAAGATAAAAAAGGTCTTTCCTAATACAGAAAATGTAAGTTCCCTAGAGCACTTAATTATACCCGTTACTCGTAGAGTAAAAGGGTATATTGTATTCGTGCAAAAGTATGTAACAGGTAGAAGGAAGCGTTTCCGACCCTATAAAGTATATATATTCTTGATCAGGGTCACTAGCCGAGTCGATATAGCCATGTCCGTCTGTCCGTCTGTCCGTCTGTCTGTCCGTATGAACGCTGAGATCTCGGAAACTATAAAAGCTAGAAGATTGGCATTTTGCATGCAGATTCTAGGAGTTCCTACGCAGCGCAAGTTTGTTTCAAAAAGGTGCCACGCCCCCTTTAACGCCCACAATCGCTTATATACGATTTTAAAAATTTAAATATTTCGGAAAAGTAAAAATGCAGTTTTATTGTGTTTATCAATACCTATCGAAATGTAGAAGAAATTTTTCAAATCGGACCATTCGTTAAAAAGTTATGCGTGATCAAAGTTTCTATCTCCATCTCCCTCGCACTCCCTTTACCTGAGTAACGGGTATCTGATAGTCGGGGCATCCGACTATAGCGTTCTCTCTTGTTTAGTTATTAAAATATCTCAGCAAGTTTCCCAAATCGACAAATACAATATTTGAATATTTTGTACCTCTCATATTTATTTCTATATTTATTCAGTATCTACAAATTCGTTATCACTTTCTCGTGAGCTTTTCATTGCCAGACGCACATTTCTCTTAAACAGCAAGTGGACGATGGCGCTTAAATACTGAAAATAAAATTCATTGCCCCGTTATTGATTAACAATAAATTGTTGACGTCGTTCACTCTGTCGCTATCCGTTGTTATAGCTCATGTTGTTGTTTGTCGGCTTGACCGGCGAAATGGGCGACCTGTGGGCGGTATATGTTTTCGGAAAAGGGGCAGTGGCCAGAAAGGGGTGGAGAAACAGGGAGGAGACAGATGCCACATGGAGCTTTTGTCTGGCTGTCTGTTGGGGCTGTCATGGTTGCACATGTATATATATATATATATAGATTCGGATACAGACGCACCGGGGATATAGATACATACATATTTCAAAGCGGGGAGGTTGGTTGGATGCGCACACGTGCATGCATAAACAACAACGATGCGATGGCACATAACGGCACTTGTTTATATAATGTACTGCAATCTTGTTTGCAGTTGCCAGACGGAGCTAGAATATACATACATACATATCTAACGCTATGTACTTTTCGTCAAAGTGTGTGTGCAGGCCAAAAACCCATTCAATTTAATGTGGCGCTTGTCTAGCCAAAAATGTTAACGCAACACTGGATATCTCCCTCTCTGTATGGGTTCATTGAAGCTTTAAGCTGCGACTAAGCCGCCTCAACGGTGATTTAAAATGCCCATGGCGAGTAAGCTTTAATTAGAATATATCCAGGTGACGGACATTTTCAGTCGTTCTTTAATTCATTGGGGTTGCTATCGATTTTCTGTGGCTGGCTCTTCCCTACCCCTATTCACCTCGAGAAAAGCTGTCGTCAACGCTGTTTATGCTAATGAAGTGACATTGTCGCTGACTTGCGTCTACGCCCACCAAAAATAGAAGAAGCAAAAATGAATGGCATCACATTAAATACAAAGTAAAAAGTATTTGAAAAAAAGCCCTGAAACGTGCCTTGCATGACTAATTAGCATAATAAACAAATATAACGAAAGCCACCCTGAACACAAAACATAAACCAAAACCCACTGGGAAAGAGGTGTTGCATATCAATGATAAAATATCTCAGTGACAGCTTGAAAAAGACTCCACTGAGGGAATGTATGGCAGTTACAAATCAAGTTTAAATATGTATAAAATATTGTAGAAGCTAGTAAAAGTCATTGCATCCACAGACCGGTATTATGGAAGTAATTTTATAGCCCTCAAAAACCGAAAACCTTTTTAAAATTTCGTAGATTCAAAAAACTACAGTTTTCCTTTCGGTAAAAAAAAAACGAATACTGAAATTGAGAGTGCTAAAGGGAGCACTGCAAAATTTAATTTTCTTACTATATATTTACGTATATACTTATTATGTATAATATGTTTATTTTATCAGGTTACAAGGGCCTTATCTTTGTTACTTTTATATATTTCTAAATTGGTTGATGACCAAGTAATCTTTGTTATTTCGCTCAATAACTGTTAAAAGCATAAGCAGTGAACACACATTAAAATAGTTAAAGTTTATTTAATTGTAAATGACGCACACCTTCGTCATAGCTATAGTTTCCACATAAATAAGCTTAACTATAGAAAGTATGTTTTATCTCTACCATATTTAACTCAGCCCTATTATCAAGCACATCAAATTTTTGGCATTGAACCGCATTTTTAATACTCGCTAACCATAAAAATCATAAAATTTTAGACCCCGCATTTTTTTTTTAAACGATTTGATTTGATTATGTTGCTTATTTATGTTTTTACCATTGTCTTCTCTTCTTTTCTTTCTTGTTACAGACTCAAACTATAAAACACTTTTAAATCTGTATATAAATTAAAAGGCGCGTGTTGGTGTGTTGTATAAGCATAAAAGCAGCTAATTCCATTGAAACACTTGCCAAACTGGGCCGATGCGCGTGCAATATGCGCAACGGTGTTCGGGATCGAGCGAGTGCCACGGAACGCACTGAATCGAAACGGAACGGTGGGAATCTATAATGCAACAGCAACAGCGGCGAGAAGAATTCGAAACAGAAATTATCGGGAGAAAGGAAAACATTTGGAAAATGTTGTTCCCGCACACTGAAGAAAATGCATCGTTTTCTTAACATCCAGCAAAATATCAAACTACGCAACTATCATCAGTTACTTTTGTATTTTGACGCTGCTGCTGAAGGAAGAGCGGAAGTGAGAGGAAGAGGAACCGAAACCGGAACGAGAAGCGGCCGCAACGGAAGTAGAAGAGGAAGCACAGCAGCAGCAGCAGCAGCCGTAGCAGTAACGTTAAAAGCTAACGCGACGTAACGCCACGAAACGCAACGTCAAGAGTAGCTGAAGCATAATATTACTCTATTAGCCCAATACATTAACCCAACGCTGCCACTGTTCCTAAGACATCAACAACAACCAGAAGAAGAAACCATTTAAAATAAACGTAGACCTTAGTCGTAGCCGTAAATCGTAACGCAAACGCTGCTACACAAGATAGAATACAGAAACACAAATCCTATGCCAATTTTTGATCATCAAGTCGTTTAGCACCTATCATCGACTCACCTCCATAAACGCATTATCAAAAATCAAAATTTCAAACAACACGACACTACCGCAAACAAAAAAAAAACAAAAATCAACTAAAACAACAACGACGTTGTTTTAGAGCCCAAAAACCCCCAAAAAACAAAACCGATCTCGCCCCTTGCCACGCACACCAAAAACACAACAAAATAGACAAACAAAAAAAAAGCCTGGCTAAGGAAAGCGGAAAAATATGGCCACACCCCAAGTCAAGGACTTGGTGTTGCGCTCGCCCGCTGGCTCCTCCGATGTCATTTCCTTCGCCTGGCCCCTGCAGATCGGACACGGACAGGATAAGCACGATAATGGCATCGACATTATCGACACTATTAAATTCGTCTGCGATGAACTGCCATCGATGTCATCGGCCTTCGAGGAGACAAATCTCCATCAAATTGACACTGCCTGCTATAAGACTATGACCGGTCTGGTCGATCGCTTCAACAAAGCCGTCGACAGCATCGTTGCATTGGTGAGTTTCTTTCATAATATTTCCAGCAAGAAAAAATTATCAAAAAAGAAAAATAGCTAAAAGAAATACAATTCCTATCCGGGATTAAGAATTGTTTCATTGACCTTAAGTATTTTCCAGAATACATTTTCAAAGACTACCTTTTTGAAAAAAAATGAATAAATAATGTATGGAAAGAAATATTTTTTAGCTAAAGTAATACAAATTTATTTTATTTTCAATTTTAAAATATATGCAGTTGGAAAGTGTTAATATGTTTTTCTTTTTGATAAACATTTCTGCAAAAGTTTTATAGTTTTATGAAGTCATTTTTGTGCAATGAGTTTTAATTTACTATTTTCGCTTCTTTCAGGAAAAAGGAACTTCACTGCCCGCCGAGCGCCTGAACAAGTTCGCTCACCCTAGCCTTTTAAGACACATTTTGCAATTAGTTTACAATGCTGCCGTACTCGACCCGGATAAACTCAACCAGTATGAGCCCTTTTCGCCAGAGGTTTATGGCGAGACGAGCTATGAGCTGGTTCAGCAGATGCTTAAGCACGTCACCGTCAGCAAAGAGGACACCTTCATCGATCTCGGCTCGGGAGTGGGCCAGGTGGTCCTTCAGATGGCCGGATCCTTTCCCCTGAAAACTTGCATTGGGATCGAGAAGGCGGACACTCCGGCGCGATATGCGGAACGCATGGACGTAATCTTCCGCCAGTATATGGGATGGTTTGGCAAGCGCTTCTGCGAGTATAAGCTGATCAAGGGTGATTTTCTGGTCGATGAACATCGTGAGAAGATCACCTCCTCGACGCTGGTGTTTGTTAATAACTTCGCCTTTGGCCCAACGGTGGACCACCAGCTCAAGGAACGATTCGCGGATCTGCGCGACGGAGCGCGGGTCGTGTCCTCCAAGTCGTTTTGTCCCCTAAACTTTCGGATTACGGACAGGTTGGTTGTGGTTTTAAAAAAACCAAAGGGACTATGCTGGCTCTCACAATTGACAATGATATCCAGTATAAAACCTTTAAGCTCTAATGACATACATATTTACTTATTCCTATTACTTTATTGCAGAAACCTCAGCGACATTGGCACTATTATGCATGTCAGCGAGATTCCACCCCTCAAGGGTTCCGTTTCCTGGACCTGCAAACCCGTCTCGTATTATCTGCATGTGATCGATCGCACCATATTGGAGCGATACTTTCAGCGTCTGAAAACGAAAGGCGGAAACGATCACGAGAGTGTCGGTAAGTTCAGAAGGACGATATGCGACAGAGATAAAGGATGCACTAAACGGAAATCAAACAAAGACACAATAGACACAAAAACAGTCATTATCGTCATATTCCCAATCAATCAATCACTGTCAAAGTCCAAAAATCTTAATTTCTTATTATTTTTCTTTAATCAATCACATTTCGAATGAAAATATGTTTTTGTGTGTTAGTTATAATTTTCTATCATAAAATCAATGTTGTTTAGATATTTAATAATGAGTTTTAAGAAAATACTTCTTTATTATTATCTTCAGCATCTGAAGAGAACTGAGTTAGTTCTTTAGGTTTATAAGTTACTTAACTAAGCCACTCTATAGTAGCTTAAACAGAACTATTATTTCCTTATTCTGAATGTTAAAATTTTGTACGGGTTTTTTTAAAGTTTTGATATCTCAAAATGAATTAAAATTTGAGAGTTCATTTAATCCTTTTGGCTTTCTCTTCTTTTTATTTGTTTTTTATTTTATTTTAAATAAATTGTACTTCTCTTTTACTTTAAAAATCTACAATTTTGTTAGAAACAAATGTGAATCAGACTTTCGTAGAAATGAAAATTGGGTTTTAATCTAGGTCCACAATAATATCCTTTTATAATTATGAAAGTTATTTAAATTCCTGTTTTCCTTGTTTCACAGGTACTGTGCGGACCACACGAGATCGCGCAAAGCGTGAGGCGAACGTTGGCCAGCACCATCACAACAACCATCATACAAACAGCAACAATCACGCCAACAACAACAACCATCAGCGGGAGCGGGAACGAGAACAGTCGAACGGAGTTTCCGCTACCGCAGCTCATCAGCAGCGGCATCAGTCCCAGTCACCAGCCAATGTTAGCGGCGGGGCAATAGCAGCTGCCAGTGGGCAACAAGCCGCCTCCAAAACACGCCAGCAACTGCAACAGCAGCAGCATCAACAACAGCAGCAACGCAGCCTGGACATGGAGAGCAGTACGGAGAGCGACGGCGAGGCGACGAATGGCAATGGCGGCAACACCACCACGGCCACCAATACCACCTCTGCCTCAAATGGGCCGATGACCAGGAAGGTTTGGTCCGACTGGTGCAGTTCCAAGGGCAAGAGTTCGCAGTCGGATGACGAAGAGAACAATAACTCCAACAGCAATGGTGGTAGTAATGGAGGGGGATTGGGAGGAGGAACAGTTGGCCGCCAGGCACGAGCAACCACGCAGAAAAAGCGTAAAAAGTTGACCAGAAAAGCTGCGATCGCAAGTAAATCAGCTGCAGCAGCCCAGCGGGAAGCGGAGGCTGCAGCTGCAGCGGCGGCGGCAGCGGTGGCCAGCAAGGAGTCTAGCTCCAAGGAGGATCAACCAAGGGCAGCCAGTGCCGGACCTGGCCGTAAAGGACGAATGAAGAAGGGGGCACGTGGTAGAAAATCCCTGAAGATTGTTGGACTGGAAGCTTTGCACAAACAAACGGTGTTAAGCACATCCCTAGACACCATGACCAAGAAGTTGCCAGCGGCTCCTGGAACTGTGGATCAACAGCTAACAGCTCTGCTCACGGAAAACATGGCACATACGGAGTTGGATATTCCAGCTGCGCCCCAGGATACGCCTTATGCCCTGCAGATTCTCCTGGATGTCTTTCGTTCGCAGTACACGTCGATGATTGAGCACATGAAGTCCAGTGCCTATGTCCCGCAGGTTCAAAAGCAGATTGCCCAAGAGCAGGAGCGCATGGCCAGGCTGAAGAACAGAGCCAGTCAGCTGGATAAGCAGATAAAGGTGCTGATCGATGATAGTGTTGCCTTGCTAAAGGTGCGAATGAACGAGCTAGGAATCCATGTGAACTCGCCCAACGATTTGATCGCCCAGGCGAAGGAGATTGTTGGCAGGCATAAGGATCTTCAGCACACTGCAAGTAGAATGCGAAACGAAGTCACCTTCTACGAAGGTGAGCAAAAGCTACTGCTCAACAAGCAGTTGAAGAACCTGGCCGAGTACCAGAAACTGTGTGGCACCGTTAATGGAAAGGTGAAGCTGGAAGTGGCACCGGAACTTTCGGAGACCACTGCCCAGGAGTTGGTGCTGAAGGAGATTGCCAATACACTAAGCCAACGCAAGAAACTTTACGCCCAGGTGTCCACCATCGAGCAGGAGACTACAGTGCTGCAAAAGACAGCGGAGGAAAGGTCCACTGCCGCGACGCTTCTGGCGCAAGGGACAAATCTGATTGTGTCAACCGGGGCTTCATCTACCACCTCCGCCGCCATCCCTACGAATTCTCTGACCGCGCAAAACAATAAATTAAACAGCGCGAAGAACTCCCGCCGCAGTCGCGAGCATCGTGCTCGTTCGCAGGAGTGGCCGGAGGTTCCAGAAGTGGGCAAGATCCAGGAAAGCAATCCCGAAGTGCTGGCACAGAAAATCGTGGAGACCTGCCGTCAAATTGAAGCTGGCAAGTTCCAAGGAGCAGCTGCGCCCTCTTTCCAAGTGAATGGAAAGAATAAAGCGATTTTGGATGCAGCTGGACCACTTCCGCCCACTGCTCCAGTGAGTATTAAATCGTCACCGGGCCACCACTTCAAGGATAGCACTCTGATGCCAGCACCCAAACAACAGCAGCTTTCCCAGCTGCCCAAGTGCGAATTACCTGGACACTCGGCCAGTCGTAAGCAGGAGTCTCCCAAGGTTGCCAACTTTGAGGATCGGTTGAAGAGCATCATCACCACAGCCTTGAATGAGGATCAGGAGCTGCGGAGCAAGGCAGTGGATTCATCACCATCCCCCTCCCCCCTGCACAGTCCGGCGCCGAAGCGTTCGAAGCAGCAACAGCCAGCTCCAATGAACCCAGCCCAGTCGCTGCCCAACAATCTGCACAACATCATCACCGTGTCCACTCAGGGTTTGATGCACCTGAACGCCAATACCACCATTTCGCCCATAACACCTCCACTGCCGGGTCCAGGGGCAGGTGCCACCGCATCCACGGCGCCGCCCCCGCCAGCAAATCTTCCCTATGGAGCATACGGCGGGGCAGTGGGCAAGGCCACGGGATCGGGCAAGTACCAGGCAGCTAAAGAACCGAAGTATTCGCCGGTTAGGCAGGCACCACCACCACCGCCGCCTCCACCCTCCCACATGGCTGCTTTGTATGCATCTGGACAGCAGACAACTCCGACGGATCTGGGCTACCAGAGGCGACGCAGTTCCGTGAGTGCTAGTAGCTATGAGCACTTTATAGTCCAGCAGCAGCAGCAACTCCAGCAGCAGCAGCTCATGTTGGCAGCAGCTGCTCATGCGGCACAGCGTCAGCAGATGCGAGTGGAGGAGCAACAACAGCATCATCACCAGCAACAACACCATCAGCAACATCGTATGCAGCAGCATGTGCAGCATCAGCATCCTCATCCACATCATCCCAATGAGTTTAAGGCACCGCCTGCTGATAATCATCTCCAGCGTTCGAGCAGCCGTGAGCAGTTAATTGTGGAGCCACAGCAGCAACCACTGGAGCTCCTGCCGCGTGCAAGTTCAGCCAACTCGGATTACAGCGGCTATCGCATCCGTCCGCCAAGCAGGCCAAGCTCGAACTCATCGCAACCGGATTACACGCAGGTTTCACCAGCAAAGATGGCCCTGCGTCGTCACCTGTCGCAGGAAAAGCTCAGTCAACATGTGACGCCGCAGGCCACTCCTCCGCTTTCAGGACAAGGAGGAGTTCCCACTTCGGGCAAGACCATTGGCGATTTGGTTAACGGGGAGATTGAGCGAACTCTGGAGATCTCCCATCAGAGCATCATTAATGCAGCTGTGAACATGAGCACCAGTGGCGCCAACTTCATGGAGCGGGCCTTCCTCAATGAGCGATCCAACGATCGGCTGCTAATCAACTTGAATGCCCAGCGACCGGAGAGAGTGCATGTGCGTCCGCTCTCGGAGGAGTCCCAGGAACCACATCCCACCAGCTACGCTCAGGAGAGAGGACCTAGTGTGGGTGCTGGCGGAGCAACAGCAGGGGGAAGCAGCAATCTGGCCACTTTGGCACATGTAGCCTATGCCCAGAAGGCACAGGGCGGCGCTCGAGCCAATGCAGGAACTGCACCGCCTACAACCCACTCCGCTTCTGTTCGTTCGGGCCGGGACTATCAGCCGGTGGCACTGCCCCGAGCGGAGCTGAAGGGAAGCATCGAGGCCTATTTCCACGAAGAGCAGAAGCAGTCTAAGAGCGCTGGAGCGGCGGGAGCAGCCACATTGCGGGGACCGCGTCTCAATGGTGCCAATCCTCCACTCGAAGGTAAATTTAATATACCCTATAATTCTTGGAAGCTTTAAACAAATTAAAGAAATTTCCTTGCAATTTATCTTTGTCCAAAACACATCTTAATTATCTTTAGGACTAGCTGCATCGCTGCAGGATCATGTGCGCGCCAGGAAGTACAAGGAAGAGACCGAGGAGCGTCAACGCCGAGCAGCAGCCGCCGCCTCTTCATCTTCAACGGGAGTTCCGCCTCCAGGCTTGGACCTGGCAACGCACTATGCTCATCAGGCGCCGCCGGCCCACAGCTACCATCACCATGGTGCCAACCTTAATGGAACGCCGCACAAAGTCGAACGTATGTATTTAAGGGAGGCTGAGTTGATCTTAACAATTAAATCGTTGAAAGATTTCTAATTTAAGGGGCGTATAACTTGATTAATATTCACTTATTTTTAAAATTATTATTTTGAAATAATGAAGTTACTTTAAAATTATTATTTTGAAATTATGAAGTTACTTTAAAATTATTATTTTGAAATTATTATAAATATTCCGCTATAGGATAGCTTTATTTTTTTTACGTTAATTACGTTTGTTTCACTATTATCTTTTTTATATATCATGCTTTAAATACTTGAAGCTTTCGCGAATATAAAATCCGTGTCAGTAATTATAATATTGCGTCCAAATGTTAATTTTGGAAACTTCTTAAAAATTGAACTTTTGTTAAATGATAAATTTATCTTTTAGTTGGCATAAAACGAAGCTCTCCGCTGGCGCCGCACCAGCAACCGCCGCGACCGTCGAAGCTGGCCCACTACGAGTCGGCACCGGCCCAGCAGCACCACGCGCACATGTATGTCAACGGGCAAGTGCTACCGCCGCCTCCAGCTCACGACGCGACCACGCCCTCCCCCACTCCCTCGTCGTCATCATCGTCATGCGGACGTCGCAGCAACAGCAACAGTGGCAAGTTGCTGGGGGAACCGCCACTACTAATGAGTCCCGAGATCAATTCGCTGTTGGGCGACGAACGACCTCTGCAGCTGTCGCACCACCCACAGCAGCAGCAAATGCTGCACCATCATCAGTCGCAGCAACAGCAGCAGCAACACCTGCAGTTGGCCCAGCAGCAATTGAGAGTGCCGCATCTGGGACATGGTCTTGGGCACGGGCACGGGCACAGTCACAGCACCACGCCCACTTTGGGTGGACAACGCAATGCCAATGCCGCCGATGATGGTAAGCTATACGTAGACCAAGCCACAAGCTTGCCGAGGGTATCACCACCCAAATATGCACCACAACAAGCACCACCACCAGCACACGTAGCCTACCTGCTAGAACCACATATTCTTCACCAGCACAAATACCAAACTCGACTAGCCGCCCAAACGGTGGCAGAAGATCTAACCATGAAGCGAGCAGAGCCGGAACGGGAAAAGGATACGGAATCTGAGTCGGGAGGGACGGAAGTTGTATCCGAAGATGACGGTTCCGATAGCGAACTTTCATCCTCGGATTCTGGCTCTGGCTCAGGATCTAATTCCAATTCTGAATCGGCTTGATTTGCTTTTCAACACAGCACACACATCAATTATAACTACATTTAGACATTTTAGCTTTTGTAAATACAACATTCAACACAAATTATCAAAATTTCTCACTTTCGATGTCATTTTAAATGTTGCGTGTTTTTCGTAGTTTGGTTTTTGTCCATCTCACTCTTGTAGTTCACACTGTAATTGTTGCTTATTTTCGTTTGAGTAGTTTTAACTATTTTATTTTATTTTATTTTATTTGATTATGATTTTGAATTGCTTTTTGTATTATTATTTTTGCCATTAACATTGAAATTTAAACTTCAGAGGGTAATATAACGGCGAAAATCAGAGAGTTTAACCAAAAGTATTGAAATACTTTTTGTATTTAACCGCAAGAAAAACTGATAACAGAAGACCAATTTCAAGATTATCGCGAGGAAAAGCATACAAATTTTCTCTATATCTGTATTTTTATATTTTATCCATACCTCAACAAAAATTATTGTATTATATTAAAAAAGCCAACGACCACAAAATCAAAGCCAACAACATCCAACATGCTGAAAGTAATTTAGCTCCTCTTTTATCTTAAGCGTCATGCCAAATCAATCATCTATACCTACTGCATATATAATACATATGTTACCCAGAGCCACCCGCAAACACAAACACTCACATGAAGCTAAAAAGCTCTCTGTAAAAATCATACATAAATATACAACACACATACACCCCCATAAGCAAACATTTATTTCAAAATTAACCCAAAAAGCAACTTTCTGGAATGTTATTATAATGCATAATTAATTTTCAATTTTACTAAAATTTGAACAAAACTGCAAAAGCAAATTGATATTGCTAAAAACCAAAAACAACCAAAACAAAACCAACAAATCTGTCCCATCTTATCCAGCCTTCTTTATTATCCCTTCTATTATGCTCTACTCCATACAGTTAACGATTTGGCAACGCAACGTACTATAACTAATTACGATCCCAGACGTCGCCTTCGCACGACTTTGTCTGGCCCAACGAAACTATCAGCTGCCCATAGAAATCAGAATCTGAACGGATATGTTCTGGCCGATAGTAGTAGTAGTTGCCCCACTGTACCCCAATAACCATTGATCGATTGCATTGAATTGACTTGCATTGAACTGAAATTGAATTGAATTGAATTGATTGACTTGCATACCTCAAAATTCCTCAAACAAACCAAACGAAAAGTAAAACCGAAAACATGTTTGTTGTTGGGCGAAAGAAACAATCTTCTAATAACCATAAATAATAAGCAAAGTACAAATATATCTGATGAAAAACAAAGATTTCAAATCAGAAACCTACAAAAGACAACTTTTAATTTTTGCGTTTAATAATTTACCTACTAAAAGTACAGAACTTATATGCCACAATCCAAATTATAATTAAAAATCCCGAACAAAATTTATGAAATTTTTACGAGCATGAGGTAAGTTCTGTTGCGCCTAATTGGTTTCTTTCTTTTAATTATGATTTAGCTATGATTTATTTATTTTACTTTCATTAAGTAACACCTTTGTTTTAACATCCACCACATAAAACACATAAAAACACCCATAAACACATAAGAACACGAAAACAAATCCTTTGCACGCAAAGAGCAATGCCACTGTACCAAGAAGATATATTAAATATGGAAAAAGCTTAGGACACGACGCATTATCGCCAGTGTTATCGTTATCGCCCTTTCCGACTGATTATTCCCTCAAAATCCACCGAAACTCACTTCACCCCAAACAAAATCAAAAAAAATCGCACTTTTAGCACATGTTTTAATTGAATAAAACTAACGACGTTTTTTGGTCAATTTTCCCAGATGATGTAATAGCCGCAGACGATGAATCCCACTGGCAGCATCGCGTAAGCTCTGGTTTCGATCGACTGGTGGCCTTCGCTAGCACTGAATTGGATAAAACCAGGCGAAGCATTGATGGCGATACGGTTCCGGCTTCTATTAGTTGCAACACGTCGCCGGATTCTGGCATTACGCACAGCAGCAGCAACTCGGATGCGGTCCGCACGTTTTTGTCCACCTCGTCTAGCTCCTCGCAACTGGAGGTGCCTATCGGAAGCGGTGGTAGCAGCAGCAACAGCCTGTACAACCACCATGGTCAGCTCAACAACATCAGCGGCAGCAACCACCACCAGCAGCAGCAACAGTTGCAGGCGCAGCACCAGCAGCAGCAGCACCACCTGTCCGATCACTTGAGCGATAGTAGCATAAAATCCTCTGCGTCCTCCTCGCTCCATGCTGGTAGTTCGCTGAAAACCGTGTCGCCAGTCGACCCCAGTGCCATTGAGTCGCCGCCTCTGTCGGATGTTGGACTGCCAAGGACTCCGAGTCCCAGTGCAGCCAGTGTGGCCACGCCGCCTTTGGCTAGTGGACCCTCTCTGTCCGGCGAATTGGGTGGAATACCGCTTAAATACCAACGCAAGTCGAAGAGTGGTTCGGAAAAGCATTACAAGAAGAAATTCTGCGAGAGGAACTGGGAATACGACTGCGACGAGCTGCTAGCCTATTCGAACTCCAGTGCACCACCCACGGCAGCTGACGCGGCGGGCAATGGGCCACCTAACCTGGATCCTCCGAATAATAACGGAGGAGCAGCTCCTCCTCTCCTGGGGAAATCTGGGAAGTCGCCCAAGGAGAAATCATCACCGCACCACAGCGGCTATAACCATCAGCAGCAGCAGCACCATCACAAATCCTCGAAATTCCGACCGAAGGGCAAGGACTGGGACTGGTCAATGGACAGTCGTAGTCAAACGGGCGAGCTGCTGCCTCCTAATAACAACATGAACATAAACAACAACTCAACCGCCACAACGAGTAATTAATTTAGTAAACTAATTTAGTTCAATTTGCTGAATGAAGAGGGAAGGATATATCTAGAAAAGTTTGCAATACTTTGCTGCTTTTTAGCCAGATTATTTTAAATGGATCGCAGTGGATCCTGTGAATTATACTGTATTTAATGAAGATTTTTGTAATTTTAACTAAATGAATTGTGTATGCATAGCTAACTTATTGTATAGCCCAGCTCTCCAATTGCCTTGTTTTATTTGATTATTTCTATCCCCCACAACCCCTGTCACCAGTGTGTTTTTATTTCATTGATAATTATAATTAGACTAGGGACGTTTTTCGTATTTGGTTATAAGGTTGAACCCGAATAAACCCAACTGCTAATGAACAATGTTACTGACTTCTTTGTACCGTTTACCAATTATTATAATTATGTATTTAATTTGAATTATTGTTTAATTACGTTTGCCCATAAGTTGAGTGTTTTGTCTTTATTATTTTGAAATAAAATTGTAAACTAATGTTAAAAAATCAATGTTTTTATTTTTTTTGGTATTTTGCTTATTTCTTGGTTTTGGTTTAAATAAATTATTTTTTTAAAATACGCTGTAACTGTTTTGTCACGTTGAATTGGGACCAACCCTCAAATTCTAAAACCAGTTTCAGTTTTCAAAACGACGAAGATGGATCATAAAATCGAGTGTATATACGATCGAGTGTTATTGAAAAAGTCATGTCGCAAATATTTTAATTTGCGTTTAGAGGCTTGGCAATAATATTTCAATATTAAAACATCAAAAAT
The DNA here is from genome assembly GCA_018153365.1 of Drosophila fuyamai. NCBI lineage: Eukaryota > Metazoa > Arthropoda > Insecta > Diptera > Drosophilidae > Drosophila > Drosophila fuyamai. The sequence goes on from JAECXW010000152.1 coordinate 59,047, forward strand.
ATATTCATGTATGGCACAGACAATTTACCGTTTATTTTGAAAAGATCTTAGTCGTTCTTTGTTAGTTTCCTATTTTATTATATTACCATACGCATATAGGAATATACGTATTTTGTGTACTGGATGTGCTCAAAAAGCAAGCAGGGGATATACAAATACTTTAACAGTTTAATCACAAAACAATAAATCTAAACTGAAGTAGAGAGAATTAGATAACGTATACAAGCAACATGCATTCGCAACCGCAACAGCAGCAAAAGAAGCAGAACAACAAGTAACCTTATAAATTATAATGAATTTTCCACCTCAGCGAGATAAACAACAATTTTATAAATTATATTATATTATAGCAGGCATATACAAAATATATACATATATATTATAACGACCGAGCAGCGTGGGAGGTAAAAATATCAGGAAACCAATTGAACCGTAAGCAAAGAAATAAATGATTTTCAAGCATTTAATAAACCAGCATAAACAACAAATATTTAGCAAAACAATGAAATATAAAATTATATGATTAACAGTACTTATAGCGGATAAAGGGAATTTCAAATGTGCTATTAGCGTAGTGTAATATACGATCAATAAAAAGAGTAATAAACTAATAACTATACTAAAGAAACAAGTACATTAGTGCGTAAAATGATTTTTATACGTAAACTATTATACTGACTCCGAGCTAAATCGGACACAAATGTGGCGTAATGAAACATGAGTTGTAGCAAATGGAATATTATTTTGGCGCTATTAAAACAAATGAAATGTATAATGCATATAAAATTAAATATTATTAAATAGTTAAATTTACCTGTAAAATTTATAAAACCATAAACGAAGAAAGCAAAAGTAAAATATTCGGGGAGTTGAGATACTGAGGAAGACATTAAATGAGCACACACGCATATTAAAATTAAAGGTATTATTATGTATATTAACAAATATTAATTGCATATTATTATTTTAAACTTAAACGTTTAATAAAAAGTATTAATACATAATTAACGCAAATGCTACAGTTTATTTGATATGGGTTGAAATTGCAGCTAACTAAATATAATAACCATAACGGGAAAAGAATGTAAATTTAAGTACTTAAGGGGACTGCCCCCCCATTTTAGGTTTCAAAAAATCTATTTTATTTTATTTAATTCAAACTTATAACTACTCAAAAATTTTCCTTTAAAATTTCAAGTGAAAATTTAAAAAACTGTTGAAGATATAGCCGATTTATTTTGGAAGCCTCAGGCGACGGCGATAGCTTCTCAAAACTTTAGTATAATTATAATTATACAGTATTTTCAAAAACTATTAATCCAATCGGTTCCAAATTTGAATACGTTTTTCTAAGCATATAAAGCTATAGCATGAACTAGGATAAATCAAATCGGTGAAGATCTTCTTTACTTTTCAACTTGATTTATGGCTGAAAAGAAGGCGATTTTAAAAAAAATGTTCAAAGGTCCGCCATATTTTTCATTTTTGTGCGAGTTTAAAAATCCCAGTTCATGCTATTGCCATACATGTACTCTTCCTAATCCAGTTGGAATTTTTAGTTTCGGATCGATCTTCCAGTGAGCTGAAATCCCATACGCCGCCGAAAAGAAGAACTTTTGTTCAATGACAAAAAACAACAAAAAACAAGAGAGAACGCTATAGTCGGGTGCCCTGACTATCAGATACCCGTTACTCAGGTAAAAGGAGTGCGAGGGAGATGGAGATAGAAACTTTGATCACGCATAACTTTTAAACGAATGGTCCGATTTGAAAAATTTCTTCTACATTTCGATAGGTATTGATAAACACAATAAAACTGCATTTTTACTTTTCCGAAATATTTAAATTTATATTTAAATAAAATCGTATATAAGCGATTGTGGGCGTTAAAGGGGGCGTGGCACCTTTTTGAAACAAACTTGCGCTGCGTAGGAACTCCTAAAATCTGCATGCAAAATGCCAATCTTCTAGCTTTTATAGTTTCCGAGATCTCAGCGTTCATACGGACGGACAGACGGACAGACGGACAGACGGACAGACGGACAGACGGACAGACGGACATGGCTATATCGACTCGGCTAGTGATCCTGAACAAGAATATATATACTTTATAGGGTCGGAAACGCTTCCTTCTACCTGTTACATACTTTTGCACGAATACAATATACCCTTTTACTCTACGAGTAACGGGTATAAAAAGGAAAACAAGAGTCCCCTTAAGTTATATTCGATTATAACAACCCGGTATTACCGGGTTTTTGATAGTCTCACTAGACTATAGCGTTCTTTCTTGAGAATTTGTAAGTTTGTTCAAAAGAAAATGAAGCTTGTTTCTTGTTTTTTCTTTTGATTTTTTTGGTAGAATAATTGTCGGCCACAATTAATAAACGACAATTCGTTCCCATATGGTATATAGTCAAATAGTTTTCACAAAATTCAAAAGTTATTACTGAAATCTTATCTCGAGTTGCGACGATGCTTTGTCGATCTTCAAGTCCCATTTTTAGTCGTCCTAAAACATGTGTACGCAGATAGAGTTTGAAAACCGCCCCGATCGGATGTCTATATCCTATAGCTCCCATAGGAACAATCGGATATAACTTGCAAGAACGGATGATATTTCGCGCAGTGTAAGGGCTTTGGACATGAATCCTTCCAAATCTTATTTTTGTATGCATACTTTGGTCGGGGTAAAAACGCGTTCCGATCGGACGTCTACATCCTATAGCTCCCATAGGAACAATAGGGTGAAATCGGTTACAATTTAATGATTTTTAGGATATTTCGTGCAGTATATAAGCTATTGAATCTTTCCAAATTTGATGTTTTTCAGAATATTTCGCGCAGTGTGTAAGCTATTGACATACATTTTTCAAGTCTTATTTATTTACGAATATCTTGATCTTATAGCTTCCGTAGGAAAAATTTTTTAAGGGCTGCCAAAATATCCATTTTTTTATATTTTTAGATGACATTTTTGCAGTATTAAAGCTATTGACACGAAACTATGCAAATCTAGTTTATTTATGTATACCTTATTCCTTTCGCTACTTTTTGAATTTTAGCAATTTCGGAAAAGTCTGCAAGGGTCTTAAAATTTCGCTCGAAGTTAAGCAAACTTCGAGCGAAATTTTAAGACCGTCCTCGATTTTGTTTAATTTCAATATTGCTTCACCCATATTTTTAAATTCATAAAAATGGAAAATCTGGAAATTTTAAAGTAAATAATTAAAAATAAAAATAATAATTTTTACGGACATGGCTTGATCGACTCCCTTGGTGATGCTGATCAAGAATGTATGTATATACTTTATAGAGTCGGAAACATCACATTCACTACGTTCAAACTTTTGACTGAAACTGTTATACACACTGCAAGGGTATAAAAATACAGCAGCATAGAAAAATTCTAAAATATTTGTACCCCGGTGATCATTATAATTTTGAAATTAGGAAAAGGTTAAATTAAAAATTGTATGCAGAATTTAAATTCACATTCGGGTATCAAGACAAATTCACATAAATATTTGATAAGGTAAACGAATACCAATTTCCTGCTGACGAAGAAGTATAAGATAAGTAATTCTTCCAACATCTTTACGAATCAATAAATTTTCATATTTTTCGTTTCTGTTATCTGTATTTTATGTCATTCAAATATCTTATAAAAAAGTACAGTTTTGGTTTGTTTAACTTTAATGCATTGTTTCTGTATAATTGCATATATCTCATCTAAAGTGTTCCCGGTGACAATATGTTTATTTTTATTACCATACTTAGGGCTATTGCTATTTTTACTCGTATATTGAGGGCTGTTGTTCAAAGCGGACTGCGGGGTAAGTGGCACTGCTTAAAAATAAAGTTAAAATTTTTGCTTTACATTTTAGAATTTAGCTGACAATGTTTACTCTAGGCTATGGGTGCAGTTCTGGTTATTGTATTATTTTCTTGTTGACTATCTTTTAATTACTAGTTGAATCCGAGTATCTAACAAATTCATTTGATTCCCTAGCCTTGGTTTTTGTAAATGAGTGTATATTTAATTATACTCGTATAACGTTCTATTAATCTATTTATTTGTGTATACATAACTAGCTTTTTCTTCGTTTTCACTTTAGTTTTTAATGCATTTTGTATGTTTGTATGTATATTTTTGTTGTGGTATATAATTGTTTTACAATAAAGCCTGAGGCACATTTATGATTTATTTTCTTCACACTTTTTAAAAGCATATTCTGCTTACAGGAGCTGAATTATTTGTTTTAGAACGAAAATTGGTTCGGGGTTTCTGTTTTACTTTGTTTTACAAACAAATTAACATTCATTTGCAATGTGAATTATAAATAAGAAGTGTTTAAAGCTAAACTTTGTTCAAAGCGAAAAAAAACAGAACATAAGACTCTGATAAACTGGGCACAAGAAACGACATTACAATTAGAAATTCAGGCATTAGGAAACTTGAATTACGAACATTATACAAAATCCATTGTTAGCTTAACTAAAGTACTACACGCAGGTCGGACCTAGAAAGCGCAAAACAAAAATAATAAACAGGTATAACAAACAAACACTTACAACTAATCGAAGAATCAAAAGTGTTTAAGATAGACAGATAAATTTATACCATAACAAACATAGTATCTAGATTGGGGCTGGGTTAGTAAAATCGAAGATCTACGTCAGGAGGCCAATGAATAAATGAACAATTGACGAAGCTCGTTGTTTTTGATACCTTACAACACCATACAAACACACATTTAAATTTGACAATTTTGAACTGAGACTGGTTTCCCTGCGACCTCTATAAAATCCGCGTGGAAATCGTTCTAGAAATATATATATACTTATATATGTACAATCAAGGGTCGCAGGAAGACAAACTCGTCGAGCGCCGAGGTTTTGTTCTATAGTTCTAGATGTACATTCGTTTACAGTTACATTTTGTAAATTTGTTTTCCTTTTTAAAACCGCTGCACACGTTTCCTTCATTCAGACTTTAAGTTCGTTTCATTTGTAATGTTGTTCAACGATAAAACTATTCAACTACATACAGCAAGCGGAAACCGATTTGCTGCCTAACTTCGCCATCAGTGTGTTAATGTTAATGTTTAGTAGTTATAACAATAGACCAATAGCATACATACAACGAGAGCTTGAGGGGGACGTTAGATTACAGAAGTCGGCTTAAACCCAAACCTCTAATGCTGTTGGACACTTCATGAAACCAATTAGAGGCACAGTTAAGCGGTTGATTAGTTTAGACAGAGGGAAGATAGGATTTTGTTGGATTTTTCTTAGCTTGCGAGTGGCATGAAGAGAAAGCTCGTTTGTGGAGGAGGTTTACACGGTTCTGTTCTGTTTTATATGTATATGGAATCTCAGTTGATAAAAATGGGAGTGAGCTGTATTAGCTCTGCAAAAATACTTTTCTTACAAATTTTACTACAAATGATATCGCTAAAAATTGATTTGTTTGAAATGAGCTTCTGCAATGAAAAATGTTATAGAAAAGTGATTCTATATATTCGGAACAGGGACAACAAAAAAAAGACCTAATAAACAAGACACTAAAATGACAAGACATGAGCACAGCAAGAGACGGATGATAGAAGGCTCTACAACTGGTCTACATGCTGCAAAAGACAGGCCATTACATTAGAGTCCTCCTTTGCAGCTGCTTGGACCTCATTTTCCTGCACTTCATCCGGCGACTGCCGCTCGGGTATTTCAATATCCTCCTGAGCTTTCTCTTCATGCAAATTCTAAAAGTCATCGAGTATGTCTGTAACACCGATCATCGCCTCCACCACATCGGCGCTGCTGGGGGCACTGTCATCGATCAGAGTGTCCGTGCTCAGAGCTAATGCAGGATCCGTGGCTGCCCCTCCAGCTCCAAAAGCGGATGACGGTAAACTATCGATGGTATTGCCATTAATGAGGAAATCACGGTGCACCTCAGCAGGGCTGTAGCGGAAACGTTGCGTTGCAATCGGAGTCGTTGGCATTGATTTTGAAATGTCTAGTGGATTGCGGGTACCGTAAGTATGTGCACTATAAGCAACCTGGCTACCATTGCCCGTGGATCCTTCCCAGTTAAACAAGTCCGAGATGGTGAAGAAGCCATTTCCTGTTCCGCAGCTGCCTCCATTTCCGATTCCCGGAATACCTCCTCCACTGGCTGTCACCCCGCTTCCTCCGTTCAAGGATGTTAGGCTGCTTTGGTGCTGGTGTGGCAGAGGAGTGGAGGGCACCGATCGCGAAACAATTCCCGCAGAGCCGCCGCTGCTATAGCCAGAAGATGAGCCCGCCGAGGAGCTGCACGTGGTAGCCGTCTGCTGCGTAATGCTATTAAACTTGTTGTTGAAACTGGGCGAGATCAGAGAGGCAACGTCCACATCCTCGTAGATTAATCCTGTATCTTTAAGTGGCGCCGACTGCTGGCTATTGCTGTTCTCAGAGTACAATTGTAGGCTTGGTGACTGTTGGCTGCTCCTTCGTTGCAATTGAGACAGTGGCACCGATTGTGAACGCTGCATTTCCGAAGTGTCCAGTTCATTTCCTCCCGTGAGCGCCAGACTCGTTTCCAGGTCCATTGAATTTTGGTTTACTAGCGGGTCGGCACTTTGACTGTTGTCGGCAAAACTAGCGTTATTTCCGCCACTTAAAGACCAATTGCCACCCACCCATTGTTGGAGAAGGGAAGGACTCGGTGGAGCGGAGGCCGACGTACTCGTCGGATAGCTGTACACATAGCCTCGCCCCTTGCGATGAGCTCCGATCATGGGATCTCGGTTGTCGCAGTCTAGGGATTGCTGTTTGCTCAACAAGTTGGGTTTTTGCCTCATCCTGGTCAGACCCGGGCTAGCGAAGCAATTTTGGCTGGGATTTGCCGTCCCTTGTGCGGCAGCGGTCGTCACTGTTCCATTGGATCCGTTTATGTTTGGTGAAATGGGCAGGAAAATGCAGTTCTTGTTGCTACCGTTGCTGGACGCATTGCTCAGGCTGATCTTTCTCTTGTTGCTGTTGATATTTGGCAGCTGCTTAGAACGCTGCAATTGCTGGTGCAGGTTCTGATGTTGGTGCTGCTGTTGATGCTTTTTTGACATTAGGGCCAGAGACGCTGAGGCAGAACCCACTCCGGCCTGTTCGGGCAGCAACGAAGACGCTGGCACCGGCGCCAGCATCGCTGCTGCTGCGGCGACGACGGCTGCTGCTCCGCGGCCGGGAGCGGGCATTGCCTCCGGCGCAGAGCCCATCGTCGTTGGCTCTTGTGGATTCCTGTTCTGTTCGGCAGCATCCAAGGAATTCAGTTGTTTTTCCTCAGCGTCTCCCATCTGAAAATATTGGAGCAGCTCGGTGTCGGGCCCCTCAGAGTTCTCCTCGTCCTCGCCAGGCAGAAAGTAGTCGTCTAGCTCATGTTTGTCCATGTTGCAGATACTAATCACACGCTCCCTGGGCAAACCCAGGTTCTCTGGCAGTCCGGAGTCTTCGGCAGCGGCTGCCAGTGCGGCATTTTCCGCTGCCATTAACCGTTTGGCCCTCAGGATCATCATTTGGTTTCGGGAGGCTACCTTGGGCGTCGTGTCCACGCTGCTCGACGGGCTTACTGAACTGGAGTTCATCATCAGCGTGGGTGGGCCCATGGAAAGTCCTGGCCCAGGAACTGGGGAATTGCCAGAGTTCGGCGGCGGGGGTGTGGCCGAGGTGGTAGTGATTGTTGGGGGTACCAGAAGACCGCCAGCTCCCGTTGTCCCACTGCTAGGAGAATTGGCCCAGAATCCTTTCGTCTGCTGCGCCTTTAAAACCTTCTTGCAGAAAATGTTTGAGGTGTAGTCCTCAACTTCATCCTTAATGACTATGCCCGTGGGCGAAGGCTCCTGCTGGGTGAGCAAAACGGCTGGTGATCCCATTTCCAAGATTTTGGGCGTGAGGTTGCGCACAGCGCCACTGCTACGCTGATCTGTGGCCAGATTCATAGGCGTCACCTGTTGTAGGTAGCCTATTGCAGGTTGCTGGAGCTGAATGGGTGAGTCTATGATCTCCTGCTTGATTTTCAGTAGCTGTTCGTCGCTGGCATCTTGGCTGCTCCCGGCGTCCTGACCAGTAACTAATTGATTGCAGCTAGATTCCGATGATGTGGAGCCCTTGCGTTTCTTTTTGCGTCGCTTCTTCAGTGGTCCAATGTCCTATAAATAGGGATAGAATTACGGATCTCTTGTTCGGGAACTTTCTTAAACTTACTGCTAAAACTCTCTTTTCCTTGGGCTCCCGGGGCGTGTACTTTTTTGCCGAAACTGTGGCATTGTTGCTCCTGATCCGGGCACTTAGATCCGCCACGCTTTCTAGCTTGGTGTTCAGTAACTTTTCTGCCCAGCTGCGCACAACATCCCAGCACTCCGATTCGCCCCCTGACGACGACATTCCACCCAAACTGGAGGTTTTATTTAGCTGACTAACGTCAGCAGTGGGATCACCACCAATGATCTGCTCGGTCTTGCAGAGTTGCGGTAATTGTGGAGGCGTCAACTTTGTGGTCTTTCTCATGGCTGCGTAGCAGTATCGGGAGTTACCTCGCGTTCCTAGTCTCCGAGGACGCACGCCGGGAAAGACCTGCTTCATTACTTTGCCGAAATCCGCCGTGGAAAGAGGTTTGATGCTGAGGCGTTCGCAATAAGCTCTGCACGGAGATTTAAAATAAAAATTGTATTAATACTGTTTCGCATACAGCAGAGGAAAGGTCAGTAGTTGGGGCAGTCCAAAGAACCTATTACTATTTTAAACATGTTATTTTTACAGTCGAAGAAAAAAATTGATAGAAATATTTTCTCAAATACGCTAAAAAAATTACTTTTGAAGCGCTTGTTTAATCTAAAACATATTTTTTCGAATAATTTTTATATATATAATTTTATATGTTTATTGTGACAAAATCGTTTTGATATAATGAATCGAAACAAACAAATTTCCAAATAAAATGCTTTGTATTAATTAATTTTTTTAAGTTTCTAATTAACCACGAAACTCTATACAGGAAACCGGTGTTAAAAGTAAAAGCAAAAAAAACACTCACATGTAATCGTTGTACACATCCTGCTTCGGTATGGACACCTGCGCATCGTGCTCAAGATGGGAACGCACCCAATTGATGGTGTGGTTAATCTCTGAGCGCGTTCCCAGCGGATTTTGTGGCTGCCTGAGCGGATCTGTGTCTGCACACTCTCCAGGCAATCTAAGATAAAGGAATAGCTTCTCAATGGGCTTCAATCCCGAGACACGCTCAAGGATCTGCGAAATCTGCAGCTTGGCATTGTCGCTAAAAAATAGGAAAGCCAGATGAGTTAGCAAAAAAAACATTTTTTATTATTTTGTTTAACAATACTCACTCCAAGCTGCCTTCAATCACCTGCTGTACCCTTCGCATTTTCTCATCATTGGGCACAGATGAGTTGGAGTTGCTCAAAGCATTCATAACATTCTCAGCAATGGTTGAGTTGATCACTCCAGTGGCCGCTGGCACTCCGTCACTCGGATGCCTTTGCCCAGTTATTGTGGGAGCCGAAGGAGCAGGTACTGCTGAATTTGTTGTGACTGGTACGGGTACGGGTACCGCTGACCCTCCAGGAGTGGCTCCTCCCATGGCATGCATGATTTTACCCAAACCCAGGTGCTGGGCCGTGTTAAAGGTAAAGGCATTAGCAAAGGCCAATTCCGCAACAGCAGTTCCTGCTGCCGTGGCAAAGCGATTTGGGGTAGACATTGCCCCCGGCGGCAATGGGAAAAGGAGGCGGAACAAAGCCGCTGGGCGTGGCTACAGGTACAGGTACATGGGTGTGGCTCGTGGGCGAGATCTGGGCGGCGGCTGGAGCTCCTCCACCAGTGCCCACGGGCGTAATGGTCAAGGGCGAGCCCTTAGCATGGATAGCAGGTCCTTGAAACCGGGTTGCGTTATATACGATGTCCGTTGGCTGCAGGATGCAGTTGCCATAGGGACTAGCATTGGGTTTCTGGAGGGGAAGCGCTACGGGAATCGGTAGAGGTAGGGGGATGGAATTGGAGGCTTGTGATGATGCTGCTGGCGCCGCTGATTTCGTCCACTGCGCACCCAGCTGGCCGTGCTTCTCGGACATGTTAGGTGCTAGTGCTAGCGGCGCCCCCGTTTCTCTCCACCTGCTGCTGTTGATCCTTCGCTGCTGCTCTTGATTTTGTTGTGGTTTCTGGCCAAGATTAAGGGCGCTTCCGCTGGCAGATTACGTGTGTGTGCTGGCCTGCGTGCGATTGAGTGTGTGTGCTTTAGGAGATGGAGATTGTCGAGTCGATAACTGGCGCGACGAACATTTTGACGGCTGCGACGGACGAAGATACGGATGCCAGATAATGTTGCTTTTCCATTTTCCCCTCGGGCGAACAGCACGGGGCGTGGGGCGTGGAAGGTTCCTTGCCTTCTCTACTGCCAACGAGCATGCGATTTTCCAAGATACGCACCGATCGAAATGAAATAATCCATTTTTTTTACAAGACAGATAAGAAATATCTTGCGTTCTGCGTCTCAAAAAAAAATATGAGGCGTTGCCAGATCGAGGTGGATGGAAATGGACTATTTTTCGCAGGGCTTTCGGATGTAAACATGGAGTTTTTTTTCGGAAAGTGTCATAACTAAATCGTTTATTTAGTCTTAGTTTTATTAAATCAATATACAAATGGCTATTTTATTATAAAGGTGCAAAATTAGTTTTTTATATAGATGATCTTTCTGTTATCGTTATCGGCACAGTTCGAAGCTATGAACTGGTTCATAGCTTATTTGTATTTCTTAATTGCTTGAAAAGCCAATATATAAAATCGTAATGTAGCGGTTAATATGAATAAATATTTTCTTCTTTAAATACATTTATCAGTTGTAATTTTAAACGTTTTTTTAAGGAATCCCAATAACAGAAAGAAGATTAAAAAAAAAATTACAACTACTACAACTTTATTTAAATTTATTTTTTAATTTCACTTAAATTGCAAAGAAAATTGATGTATTTAAATTTATTACAGCTAATTATGCACTAAAAAGTCAAAATTTTATTATATAAGTTAGTTAAATCGTTAGACAGTAATTAGCTGATTTGAACGTATTACAATGCAATACAAAGAATAGCTTATCATAGTAAGTTGCAAGTTGTTCAATAATTCCAATGCATACAATAATATATTTAAAACTATGTTTAAGTTCCAACCTTCTGCACGGAACCAGAGAAATGAACCACCGTGCGTAAGCGTTGACGTTGTCCAGCCCTGGTAAGAAAATGGCGATGCCTGCGTTTCTTTTTTCAGTCGCTTTACACAACACTTTAGCAACACAAATTTTAACACTAAAATACTGTGCGAGCGGTTCTTTTAATTAAATTGCAAGTAGAAAGCAAGGATGCGCGGCGAACTGACCCCACAGACGTGTCGAGTGTGCCTGGAGTCCTGTGCGCGGCTGCAGCGCCTGGACGAATCCCGCGAGGAGGGTGAGGAAACGCCAAACGAGATGTTGATCCAACTTTTGGGGGTTTCGTACAGCAAGGTAAGTGCATCCCCGATCTAAAATCGGTCAAACCGATGATCAAGGATCTTCTCCGCGTAGCTGAACGACAAGGAGAACATCCCGGATAGCATCTGCAAGTCCTGCAAGGTGGAACTTAACATGGCCTATCAGTTCCGCGAGAAGGCTCTCCGAAAGCAGGGCGAGATCGAGGACTACTGCCGGGAATTGGGCCTTCTAGACGAATCAGATGATATGTTGATCAAAGAGGAGGACGGTTCGCAGACGCACTGCGACGAGGAGATGTATATCCTGGAGGAGAGCACCACTGGGGAAGGAGATCATCACGACGATAAGGTGCAGGAGGAGTATCTGGAAGTGGAGACCAGCGAACAACAGGAGTGCTTAGGCGACACCATCGAGTATCTAGAAGATAACTACACAATCGACATGAACCCCGACCAGGCAGAGATCGTTCTCGAGGCTGAAAAGCAATACGAGGAGACGCCCTCCGAGCAGCTGGCGCTCCAAGAGGCGGCCAAGGCCAGTCTGAAGGCCCGGCGCGGACGGGTTCGTCGCGGCCTCAACTCCCTTACCACATCCGACGGCACAGAGAAAGGCGGCTACATCTGCGACGTGTGCGGCAACTTTTACGAAAAGCGTGGCCGGATGATGGAACACCGGCGGCGCCATGATGCCATCTGCCAGTATGCGTGCGAGTAAGTCCATACATACTGTTAAAAAGTTAAAGATACTTTTCCGACCATCTTTTACATTTCAACTCTTTAATAACTCTATTGATTGCAAATTCCTTACCTCAAAGAAAGTTTTATAAATATGTTCCAAACAAATTCTAACCAAAAGTCAAGCATTTTATGCTGATGTCATAGTGGGCTCGAGAAGCGATGCGATGCAAGAACAGATAATACATTGGACTCTGATTCTTTTTGAGTGATTGCCTTTAAAAACCCTCACTATTTGCATAACATCGCTTCGCCTTCCCACTCTGACAGTAGCCTTAGTATCTCAGAAACATATACGACTTTGACTAACAATTTGATAAACAACCGAAGGCTTTTTTTACCGAAACGTAATAAAAATCTTCAAAAATGTCAACACTATACATATCGGGTATCTAATAATTTTGGTAAGCTTACACAGTCAAAATGATCTGAGCAGCTTTAAAATGTTGTCTGTTGTCCACCACACCATAATTTTAGGCACCCAATATTAAAATTTATTTATAGAAATGTAGGACAAGAACAGTTTTCCCTTTTGTTTATAAAACTTACAAAATTATTTTCACCACCATAGGTAACATTTACTTACCTTTACAGATTGTGCGATGCAAAGTTCCAGGTGCGTGAGCAGCTGCGAAAGCACATGTACTCGCACACAGGCAGCAAGCCCTACAAGTGCAGCTTCTGCAGCCGACAATTCTTCTACGAGAGTGTCCTGAAGTCCCATGAAAAGTAAGTAGTAAAGTCTACTAGAAGTGAGTAGACTACCATCAATTTTAAGCAATTTTTGTTTGTATTGCATTTATTGTTTTTCTGTTTATAATATAATATCCCTATTTTTCATTTAGTGTTCACCGTGGTATCAAGCCTTACGTGTGCAAGGTGTGCGACAAAGCATTCGCGTACGCTCACTCACTGACCAAGCACGAGCTTATCCACACGGATATCAAGCTGTATCGATGCGATTATTGCCACAAAGACTTCCGTTTGCTGCACCATATGCGTCAGCACGAGGAGACAAAATTGCACCAGAACGCCGTAATGCTGGCCGAAAGCATGAAGGTGGAAATGGTGGCCGAGGAAGAGGAAGCGCACGAAATTAGACTTCAGGCTCACTGACGTATTACACTCCAATAGATCTTGTTTTACTTTCTTTAATCGTAATGTATAATATCCATATATAATCCCAGGCAATTTGTAGTCCTATTGACTAGTTCATAGAAGATATGTGTAAGAACGAACTCTTGTTATAGAGATTTGATTCTTAAATAAATAAAGGTTATTTTTGTTAGACTGTATATTGTTGTTTCTGGGGTTAAATAACTCTGAAAATGTATTGTGATCATTAAATTCTTCTAAAAGAGTTAATGTAACTCAACCTTTTGAGTACAAGATCAGCTAAAAACGTTCGATTAGTATGTATATAAGGTAGCTGCCCACTTTTTTTTGGTTGGAAATGAAACTTTTAAAACAAAGCTTATTGCAATGATATGTACATACATCAATTTTGTTTAACAATCGTTTAATTGGGGGAACAAAAAAATGATCTAATTAAAATGATCATAAGGCCAACACAGCTATGGAGAAAAGTGTTGGTTAATTAATTCTTATTCTAGGAAACGTAATGAAATTATTGGAAGAAGGAGTAGGCCTAAATATTTGTTCTCTTATTATTGTTTTTGTTTCTTGAGAATTCTTAAGTAATATTTTTATTTTCCAAATAAAAGTTTCAAGTATTTAGTTGGTGTTGTTAATATAGTTTTTTTTTTTAAATGTTTTGAATAAAAACAATCGACCAAATTCTATTGGAGTTTTAAATAAAAGCCAAAATCGTTTTGGTCTACAATTTATTTCGTTGTTTATATGTATGGCTATAAGATAAGTGATAAAGAACAACATTTTTTTGCAGAAAAAGAAAATTACTTCACATTTTTATGTGTTTTTATACACCTATGTATAAGTTTGGAAAATAAGCTTAAAAAGGTCAATGGAAGCAAAAATCACAAAGTTATTGAAGTGATGGGCATAATTTTCAGTTCGGGTCATGTGTGTGGGTATGGGAGTTATTCTGAAAATTATGCAATAAATATGGGCGTCTACGTGTCGCTGAGGGTATATAAAATGAAATTGTAAAAAAAAACAATTTGGACAGAACGCATGCAAAACAAGTGTATGTACAATATCAAAGGACGTTCCGAAATTACATGACTTGAATAAGCTTTTTTCATTGGCTGTTTTCTTTTTTGTTTTGCTTTTCCGTGAATTTCACCACTTTAGACAACTTTACAACAAAAAAGTTCTTATGGACACGATAAAGCCTTTGGGCCTCCTGGGGTTTACGTATTTGATTAAAGGGGGGTGTTACACGAAGAAAACCTGTTCAATTTTAATAATATTAGTGCAGAAACTAAAACTCAAACACATCCCTTGCATCGGCAATTCATATATGTAATATTTGAGTTCCAATTAATAAAACAATCCAACTGCGAAATTACCATTGAATTTTTTTCTACCGAGCGCAAACAAATATTTTATTTTGAGTGTAGGACATATAGGAGTATGGGGAAAACCAATTCAAACAAATTTGCACGCGATTTGACATGTCGAATCCATAAAAGCGCTTCAAACGATTGGATTATGGGTGTGAACGTCGAGCCACAACCAGCCAAACTCAATTGCCGAATTGAGATTCGGCCCTTTTAAACTGATTACGAACCAGTCCGGGCTATCAATTGCAAATTTATTTTCTCCAAACCACCCAAAAAAACCCTTTTCAGGAGCTCACCTCCGGCCTTGACCTGCCCGTGACTTTGCATTTGTGGAAATCGACTGAGAATGTCGGGACTTGACTCATCACGCAAGTCCCGCCACCTTTTTGTAGCAAACAAATCAGTAAGTTTACGAGTTGAATTGCAAATTCCGCGTTGGCATTGGAAAATCTTCAAGAGTTTTTCCTTACAGAGAAGATGGAGAAGAGAAAAACTTTGCAAGAGGTCAAGCTAGCACAGTAAACAATCTTAAATGGCAAAACAAAATGGTATATTAGAAAACTTTCAGAGTTAAAATAATTAAGTTAAATAACCGATTAATGGTAGAGTAATTCATTCTCGACACACCCTAAAAACTGTTATATTATATACATATAACCATAGAAACTATGTAACACTGAATATTATAAGAGTTTCAGTTTTGTAGGTTTTTCGTCAGGGGCTTGAGATTTATTGTTACATATGTATGTATGTATGTATGTACATACATATGTGCCTTTTGAAATCCCTGAATTTTCGTAATTTCATAGCTTTGGTTATTAAATTTATATATGTATACATAAATGTTTAATTTGCACTTTATCGGTAAATATTTCTTTTGCTGTAAACACTGCATCCCGGCTATAATGCTTATGTTTGCGTGTCAATGTCAAGTGGCTGGGGAGAAAGTTGAGAAAGCAACCCAGGCCAGTTGTCTATATCTACAACTGTCACTCGCTCCCGTTAAATATTCTGCATAATTCATGTATTTTATTAAAAAGAAAATGCAAAACCAACAACGAATCGTGTGCCCCACCCTCTGTTCAGTTCCCCTCAACCCACTCTTTCAAAAACTGGGGCGAGTGCTTGTCAAATGGCAGCTGTAAACTAAATGCTTTATATTCATTTATTCCGGAGCATAAACAATGTGAACATCCTCGACAAACCGGAAGACTTGATGAGCTCCTTGTGCCTGGATATATATGTGGTGCAGTGTAGAATGTGTGTGTAAGTTTGCATAATGTTGTGAATGCCATGGTTAATGCATGTGCAACAGGATGCTATTCCATTTGCGGTTGCCTCATCTGAGGAAATTAGTTGCTCATAGTCGCAGCATCCGCTAGAGAATGTGTGATGTTGGGGTTGACACATTGTTTTATAAAAATAATATTAAAAATATTGTTTGATTTTAAATTTTAATGTATAATGAATTAAAAAAAAAATTAAACATAGTGCTTTTAATGACGAAATGACAAAAAGAAAAAAATCTTTGTTGTCTAATTTTATTCTTAACAAGAAAGCAAAGCTAATTTCGGGCGGAGTCGAAGTTGACATACCCTTGCAGAATATTCTGAAATTATATTCTCCAAAATGCATTCTTAATACTCATAAAAAATCTCAAATTCCTAACTTTAAAAACATCAAAGTTGTGGCATTTCCAATCGTTCAGCTATATGGAAACTAAAGGATATAGTCGGACGATCCTTATGAAATTTGGTTGGTCGGATTGATTGGCCAAATATAAAACCCATAGAAAATCCAAAGTATTTCCAATCGTTCAGTTATATGTCAGCTATAAGATATAGTCGGCCAACCCCGTTCCTACTTACCATATATACTGCGTGCAAAGGAAAGAAGGGTGTGGGCAATGTTTCAATTCGATTTCTATAAAACTGAGAGACTAGTTCGGTTAGAAACAGACAGACGGACAGACGCAAATGCTTATATCAACTCAGGATGCGATCCTGATCAAGAATATATACTTTATAGGATCGAAGATGTTTCCTTCACAGCGTTGCACACTTTTGACCAAAATTATAATACCCTCTGCAAGGGTATAAAAATCGGAGATATGGTATAGAGTATATTTTGTGTTTTAAAAATGCATGTATAATATCAGGCAACCCAACTGCCTTCACAGGAAGAATGATAGGAAATGAGTGATAAAATGTTTTTTTTGTTTTTAAAGTAAAACCGTGTTTATTGTTGCTTAAACAAATGTTATAAATAATTGTGCGTTGCCTAAAAATATGCTATTTGTTTATTACAAGTCATGTTATTTACAGCTCCTCCGAGGAGAAATGAGAAAGTGGAAAGAATCTTACTAAAATTTAGATAATTTAGTTAACCTTTTTTAATTTGTT
Source organism: Drosophila fuyamai (assembly GCA_018153365.1). NCBI lineage: Eukaryota > Metazoa > Arthropoda > Insecta > Diptera > Drosophilidae > Drosophila > Drosophila fuyamai. The sequence continues at coordinate 76,190 of JAECXW010000152.1, forward strand.
TATAACATATTTTCAATGTTCCTATAAAAGCCTGGGACTTTAAACGTTTCACAACTCGCTGATCAATTAATCTAAATGCAACTAATATGTTTTCTAAGTTCTAATCGCACCCCCTGACAAATACCTCCAAATACTTACGCAATTGGAGGGGAAACCCATTTAAATGCCGAGAAATCCTTTTCAATGTAGCGCAACATTCACGCTTGACAGCCATGCAAAAACAAGGGCCGCAATCAACGGGGGAGGCAATGAAAAAGGCGGCGGCAGGAAGGATGCCCCATAAACCAGGCACGCCACCGCCAATCAATAAAACCCGAAACAACTGGCGCTCTGGAGCATCAAATATTTGTAGGTCTCGGCCAAAGTTAAGATGTGGAAAATCCCCCGAAAAAACAGTTGAACCATTAAAAGTAAACGCTGTGGAAAGCGAACGATGTTGCCTTCAAACGTGGCCCGACATTGGACGAGATTTGGCCGTAATAAACACAAACAAATGAAATAATTTCGACTGCAAACAAAAGAGCATAAATTTATATATACGTTTATGGGTTGCTTTGGCCCAAGAATGCTTGATTCCCGAATATCTATATGTACGCGTATCTATGTATAATGCATAAGCGAGGAAAACGGGATGCGTAGACAAGGGGCGTGGCTGGAGGGGCACGAGCGTCCTTGTCCAGTCCGCTTAGCCAAATTACGCATACGCACAGTTGTGGCGCTTGCGGGAGACGCAATAATTCATGACACACGGCACTCGGCGCACGATTCACGGATACGGATTCGAGTCCGGACCCGGACACAACCCACGGATACGGTATGCGATGAAGACATCGGCTCCATAAATTGGTTTAAGCTGACGGCAACGGACAGCCCACCCAATCTCCTCGCACCCAGCATCCCAGGCATCCAGTGGCACACCGACTTTGACCTATTGCCCGACCACGCAAAACTTGAACAGCTAGTGGGATCAGCAAGCTAGAGAAAGAGTACACGGGAAAAATTTTCTTCCTTACAATTTTCTTTGAAAGTAATTCAAAATATTGCCAGCTTTATTTATAAACATTTTATACTGTATTATATTATTTATATTGTAATATATATGTATATATTTTTTTTATTTTCTGTGGTTTTAAGTATAAGTATACTTTAATAAAGTAATGTATCTTTAATAGAATTTAGATGATACCCATTTTACTATTTTTATTTAATTTCAATTTCTATAAAGATATATTTATAAAAATATAGATATATAGTTAAAATCCCCTAACCTTTAATCCAGGAAATGACATGTTTGAATGACTTATGCCAGTTTGTATTGGTAAAAGCGTTTTTCGTTATTGGCGGACGTATTTATTCTCTGTGTATCTAAACAAACAAACAGGAGGCAAAGGGGGTTGCCTGGCCCAGTGGCACTGCTCAAAAGGTTATGCGAAATTACGAGAATTTTTGAGGCTCAGCAATAACAGGCGCATTCCTGGCTCGACCCTCCCACCCCCCATCACCGCTTCCGTTTCGGCTCCTTCCTCTCTCTGCCGCCTTCTCCTCTTCAGATATAAATCATTTAAATTAACAACTTTTGGTTTATTAACAGAATTTATTGGCAGCCGTTTCTGCAGCCTCAGCGTGCCTTCCGCTGATGTTGTTGCCGTTGAGGTGAACACGTATTGGGTTACTTCCGAGGATAACGCTCGGTTTGCCCCATGATTTGTTATTTGTTAGTGAAATGATAATAGCAACAAATGAGCTTTTATTGTTCCAATGACCGAGGCCTTAAAGCCGCGTCGTCATTGGCTTTCCGTTTCGATATAAATTCATGAAGGATAAGCCATTCAAAAGGGGATTTGCATAATTTGTTGCCGACTCCTGGACCCCAATTTCCCATCGCCCCGATTTCACTTTTGCCACTTCTCTTGTTGCTCGCACAATACAACTCAAGTGAACAATGGGCCACAATTACAAAAGTTCTACGGTATGACGACCAACCACAGCACACACTGAAAAACTGCTCTTCTATTAAATTTCAAAATTGGTTTCCTGCTTAATAAAAAATATAAATGGCTTTTAAAAAAATTGGAAATCACAAAAAATTAGAAATAAATCAAAAACTATAATTTTCTTCTTTTTTTTTTTCTTATTGTATTATTTACTAGTAATTCCTAAATTTTTTTCTTAATTCAAAAACTAACTAAAATGCGAAAAATGGTCGCTTTAAATTCCATACTTATTTATTTATTACCTAAATCAGTATTATAACTTTTTATTTTGCTTAATTTAAGAAACATTTCTTAAATTAGATGTGCAATGGTTGGACACTAAGAAAAATGGTTTTAAATATGCGGATAAATGATCCGCATATTAATTTGTTTCACTAAAACAACCAAAATCGGCATAGGTTCATTTTAAACTTTTGAATACTTGGCAATAATTTGTCTTTTCTTTATAGTTTTTGTTTACAAGTACTATTTCTGCGTTTAAATAAAAATATTTAAAAAGTAATAAAACATTAAGTCTACAAGTACTGAGTATAAATATTACATTACGCTTTACATAATATCAAAAAGGTATTCATAAGTAATATGCTTTTTTATATTGGCTGTGCTAAATTGAATTAGATGTCCCTAATTTAATTTAGCTTTCGTATAAGTATCCAATAAATTCTTAACTTAAGGACGATTTAGATTAAAATTACTTTTATAGAGGAAGACATTTTTTTGCGGTGCTCTCATTGGGATTCCATCGGCCTGAAAGTCGATCTGTTCTAAGCCTTTACAAGGAATCTGCTATCCCGATGAATCCTTTCAGGAAACTACGCTTTATTCCGCAGTTGCCAGTCGCTCACATTAATCAGCCATTAATATTGTGTAAACCAAAACCGTTAACAGCCAGCAGATGCTTTCCTGAAAATATGATTGTTTTCTGCTGTTGCTGGCGCTGCCGCCTTTTGAAATTTAATTCTATTCTGTACGCAGGAATTTTGATTCGGTTTTTGCATTTAAATTTAAATATAAATTGACACGTGCCAGCAGCCTCCGCAAACAATCAGCACACGCTCGCCGGCAAAAAAAAGGTCCGAAAGTGGGGAAATCGAAGTTGCGAACAGGAGAAACAGCGATGTGCACGTGTATGAGTGATTATTTTGAACTCATCTTTGGGGTGGTGCCGGGTCCTTGCTGGCGAAGAGGTTCACTTTCATGTGTTCGGGCACAGCTGTGGGATTTTTTATTTGGGGGTAGCAGGAAGTTCAGATTGGAAAGTGCTTTACAATTTTTAAGCTTCCGCTGAGATTCTTCTAGCAATGTGTTCAACTACAAATTCTGGGATTACATAAGAAAATAAAATCTATTTATTTAATTCATCAAATATAAAATCGATTTTTTTAAATTGGACGCTAATAGTTCCTTTAAATCATAAAAAATACTTCGTATTTCGGATTGGCTTATGTATCGGAACAAAGTTTAAATTATTAGATTGTTGATTACATTTGCAAGTTCATAATATAAATAAAAATCACGCCATTATTAACCAATTAAATAACTCAAATTGCCATTACTAATTGATATTACTCTTTTTTAATATTTCTTTAACATATTTTTGTTTAGTCAAATAAAACCATCTTTAATAAGGTCGGACAAAGACTTAATCGCACCATTTAATAGCTTCAACAGGTGTAACGGGCTACCAAAATTCTGAAATCATCTCTATTGTTCAAAATAAATTGGACAAATATTTCCTCTCATAAATCAAAACAATATTATCTTGTTGTATTTACTGAATGGTTGGCTTAAATTGTCCTATTATTGAGAATATAATGAAAGCTGTTTGCTTGTATAAAATGGCTTCCACATTATAAAGATTAATTTCCGACTGCCTCAACTTGCCTGAACTTAAATGGGTCGCGGCCTGAACTCAAGCTCATCGAAAGCGAAATGATTCGTTGACCAACTTAAAGCTCGTAATGACAGACAATTTATTTTTTGTTGGCTTCTGGCTGCAAATTGGACCAGTGCCACGCCCACAGAACAAACTTGGACTGGGTGGAGCTGCCGAGATGATGACAATCATTGCCTCCGAAAAGTTGAAATCAATGTTGATGATCTCTAGGCCAGCTAAAAGTCGAAACTTTCTCATTGCTATCTATGCGACTTCGGGGTGGAGCACATGAGGAGGAGGTGGACTTGCCGCAGAAGTGTCGCCATCGGGGGCTTCGATGAAATGGAAAATATAAACAAAATCATTTGTCAAAACATTTCGAAACAGTTCTGCAAACTCTGGACTGAGGTCCGAAAATCGATGCTCGGAGCCTTCGATTCGCACAAAAGGCGGTGTGTGAGGAACGAAGCGGAATTGGAAGCGGAAGGATAAGTGTGAAGGACTTGAAGGACTTGCTAAAGAACTGGTGGTCTCTTTCTCTATTGCCCTTACACGGGCAATAAAAATCTGTAAATGAAATACAATTTTTTGAATAAAATCAAAAACATCAGAACATATATTTCCTTAAGTGAGCTCCGATTGCCATAATAGGGGTTAATTCGAAATGTTTTTAAGAACAAATGCAAATCGACAAGTTATATATATTTATTTTAAAAATACATGTATACAAATGTCATACAAGCCCAATACCGATAGCAGATTATTACGTATACGTTTGTAAATTTGCTTTTACTATAGTAAACTATAGTTACTAGTTTTTCTTTAATAATGTCTGTATTATGATTTTTCTAACTAGTTTAAAGTTGGGTTTATATAAAATGTAATTGCATTTTCGAGTGACTATTTTAAACAACATTTTTTTTAGAAAATGATGTATAAGTAATAAATGAGTACAAGCTAATACACTCATAGCAAAATTAACCCTAAATTTTAGAAAATCGCCTTAAAACTTTATTTTTTAAATCAAGAAAAGTGTTTCTCAAAGAATTTAAAAAATACGTTTAGTAAAAATGGTTTTTCGAAATTTTTTACTATAAAATTAGAAAGTCTGCCCTAAAACTATAGTTACCTTTAAATAGAATATTTTCTTAAATATAATTTTTTAAATATAAATATTTTCTAAAAAAAAAAAATTAATCCAAAATATGATATTTTCTGTATTATGATTTTTCTAACTAGTTTAAAGTTGGGTTTATATAAAATGTAATTGCACTTTGTTGCGACTTGAGTGACTATTTTAAACTAACATTTTTTGGTAAGAAATTATCGGATGTATTTAAGTAATAAATGATTTGTACTAATTTCTCTCTCTTTTCCCCCCAAAAAATTAAATTTAAAAAATATTTGTTAAATTTTTGCAATACTAATACAAATTTTGACTTTTTTAAATGAAAAGCGAAGTGCTTACATCATATACGTACATATGTATACACATACATACATAAATCCTGAATGAAAATTACATCTGATATGTGGTTTTTCTAATTTTTGAAAAACCTAAATTAAGATATTTTTCTTTTTTAGAAAACTTTTTTTTTTTGTTTTTTATTTTGGAAGGTTTTAAAAATATTTTTAATTTTTTTTTTTTTTTTTTTTGAGTGTATATTTTAATATTATGCCATCAACACTTAGAATGTGAACAACCTAAATACCTTTTATTTTTAAAAATAATAAAATAAGTCAAAATCAATATTGAATATAGGAAGTGTGTACTAGTTTTTCTGGGTGTACTAAGGGGTCAGTTTCTGCGTTTTGGTGTGGTTCGATTTGGTTTCGTGATTAGTGATAAGAGTGTATTCTTTTTTGTCCTGTGTTTCCTTTCTGTTTTCTGTTCTTCCTTTTGTGAGCTCTGTTTTTCAGTTTCTTTTCTGGTCCTTGGCCGAACATCGTTTGTCAAGCGATTTATTTCAATTATTGATGTTGATGCTGCCTTTTTGTTGGTTATGTACCCAGTTAGATAAGGAAACTGCGATGTGTCCGGGTAAGTAGCCAGTTTGTGGGACATTTTTCACTTTAGTTCACTCGTTAGCTCTCCTAATTTAAACGGACTTTTCCCAACCGCCTTAAAGTAGGCAACCAGAGTGTGCAAATCGGAACACCCACATAAAAGTGCAGATGGGCATCCGAATCAGCGCAAACAAACACCCGTGGGCGGCCAGCATATTTCCGTTTTATAATTATAATAATAACAATAGCAGCGCATTTGCCAGGCACATAATTAGTGAAATGTAAAAATTAATCAATTTCGTTATAACCCAATTATTGAAATTGCTAGCAACGCAATTAAGCCGCGTTTGCCCAAAAACGGTCAACCGACCACATTCAACGACCACTTGGCCCATGTCGGTGGCAGGACCGCCAATATAATAATAACAAAGGCAAACAGAACCGATATGGGATCCGATTTGGGTCCTATGTTGGTCGAGTGCTGGTGCATCCATATCCATATGTGTAAAATGCATATTTTTTGCTGCGCTGAAATCAAGCGGGGCTGCTGGTCCAGACAAATTTGCATTTTGTTTGACAGTAAATAATCCAGAATGGATAAAGTTTTTCATTTGCATTATGACCAATGGCGTCCGAATAACCGACATTTCCGTGCTAAAGATTTAATGGTTATATGTTTGTGGAAAGAGCAGAAAATGGCCAAGTATTTTTCTCGCTGTTGAACAAAATTTCGTAAATTTGTCAGATTCTATGGCTCATTAGCAAATAAATATCTAAAACTGTGCTAAAAGAATTAAATGCCAAAAGAATAAATAGCTCGGATGATGTCTTTTTCGTCGACGTTGTCATTGTAAAATATATAAAACAGCTGTTTTTTTCAGAAAAACAAGAACAAATTCAATAACCAAAACAATGGTGAAACATTTTCCGATTGAAAAGGCCCAATAATTGTTATAATTGCCATTAGACCAAAGCTGATACACAAGTTTATGAAAACATGTGTGTCATTTAGTAAAAATTAACAATAAATCAGCAAGTGAACATTTAAAAATAACTATAGTTTCAAATAAATGACATACAAATAAATTTAATTTAAAACAAAGTGCAATGTGCAATTAAATTCATTGACCCCATCGTGAAAAAGCATAGCACTTAAATTAAATATGCAAATTTTCGATCCATATATGCGAACAACAATGTGTCTATATAACTAAGTTAATGTTTAATTTATGTATATAAAAATATGTGTATTTGGTTCGTTAAAACCCGTTGCACAGAATGGTTTATTTATATGTCTGGATATTGATGCCGACACACCTATATATAACATAGTATATATATATTTCAATAGATATTTGTGGCCACATAGGAGCTTATGTACTGCGGAGAATGCAAACACATATTGAAATTATTCTGGAAGAAATGCAGCCGGCAGAGAACATTTCACAGTTGACTAAAATGTAAACACGAAGACGTCGGAAAAACGAAAAATCATTTTCTAATTATAAATAGCGATACTCAAGAGAGCGCAATGCGGGAGGAAATTTAGCGAGAGTGGAAAAGTGAAGAAGGAAAAGCCGAGAGCAAATAGGAATGCATTGGTCATCCATTTGATCTGAAGTGATTTTCAAATTCTATAGGCCGAAGAAAGTAAAAAATCCGCTAGGAAAGATTAAATACTCTTTGAAGTTAGATTTTAGGAAGTAATACAAATTTTGAATACAAATAATAAATGGTATTTGGAATCGCCTTTCACACCGAAAACCATTCTATGTTCTATGGTCAATTTTTATCTTTTTTTATGAAAAGTATCGTGTATCATAGGTTTATTGTTTTCTTAAATTAATTTAATTAACTTTAAATAAAAAAGCATTGAAATTTTACAAACCAATTTAATTAGAATTATTTATTAATATAAAACCTTTTTTATTATTGTTGTTTTTAGTCTTTAGTTCACAATACTTAAATTTAGTAGGGGTGTGACATTTAGGGGTTTGTCTGTATTATTAATTTAATTTAAATATACAACTCCATATTTCGTTATTATTATTTTAAATTAAATAGGATGTGTAGGTGCCCAAATATTTTCACTATCAATTCGCTATTGACAGATCCCCGGCCCGAATAAAGTGTATGCTTTGTGTATAAATAAATTGTGTGTAGGTTTTCCCCGTTCGAATGGCAACAGCTGCACAGCTTTTGGAAAACTGGGAAAGCCACTCGCGAGTTTTCCGCTGGCGGCGATCAGTGAGCGAGAGTGCGTCGTCGAGCGAAGACACGGAACCCAGAACCCAGCGAAAAAGTGTTCGGCAGAGGAATAACCAACGGGAAAGCTGTAGCCAAGTGAAAGTGTGAGGAGATATTTTTAGAAGGCCACGGCGCACACATATATCCAAGCAGCGGATAAATATATAGGCCGTACATAGGCACATAGGTACGTGAGATACACAGCCGGAGAGTCGGAACCCAGGATGACGGATGTGCCGGAGCCCGTGAGCAAGTGCGCCAACCTGTTGAAGGGCACTCGCAATGACACTGAAAAATTCGCGGCCCTTTTTATGGTCACCAAATTGGTGAAGGGCAAGGACTGCAATGCTGCGGGCAAGAAGCTGCTCTTCGAGGCCATCGGATTCCCCTTTCTCAAGAAGCTGCTGGTCTCCAAGGATCTGCCCAGCGACTGTCCCCCCTTGGTGTACAAGAGTGTGGCGCTCTCGATCCTCACCTGCTTCTGTCAGGAGGAGGAGTTGGCCACCCACAAGGACATCATCGATGCCATACCCACGCTGCTGGAGATCGTCGAGCAGGCCGACGACGAGGACTACGAGGATAACCTGATTGTGGTAAGCGAGGCGTACAGTTGCCTCAAGAGCATCGCCAGCCATGAACCAGGTCAGCAGGCCCTTTTGGCCACCGGTGCCATCCCCAAGATGTCCCAGATCTACTCCGCTCAGAGTTTCCAAACGGATGAGGCGCTGCACCTGATTGTGCTCCTCGTTAAGGAGTTTGGTGTGCGGTCTTGGCCCGAGGATCCCACGGCCTTCCACGCCCTGATCCAGAGGATTGCCCTGGACATGGAAACCGATCACACGGACAGGAAGTACGAGCTCTGCCGCATTCTGGCCGATATCCTTATCACCTGCCGTCGTGAGATTGTGATTAACTCTCTGGAGGGCCAAATCTGGCCTGAGAGTTTGTTCAAGGGCTGTGGGGATATCCTCAAGGCGAAGATTGGTCCCAAACAAAGGGATCCTGCCCTTCATCTGATAGCTACCACCCTGCAGGTGCTGGGCATCCAATGGGCCTTCATGGACGAGCAGAAGCAGTTCTTCCTGCAGCTCCTCCAACTGGGAGCCATCGAGGTGCGGATGCAAATGGATGAGAAAAAGCTGGAGACCACTTTCAAGCAGGCGGAGCTACTCACCTGCTGCTTTTCCATCCTGGAGCAGTGCATAGAGTATATGGCCACGGACCAGCTGGATCTGGAGCCCAAGGAAAAGCAGACCACTTACACGGCTCTCAAGGGCGCCTTCAACCAGGTTCTGGCTGTTCTGACCAGAGTTAGCCAGGACAAGATCAGGGATAGCACTAGTCCGAGGGACAAGAAGTTTGTGTTTGCCATCGTAAAGGTTCTGTCCGCGTGGCTGGCCCAGGAGACGACGGCCATGAGACCGGCCATCTACAAGCTCCTGCCCTTCATGCTCAAGGTTGCCAACGAGAGTTTCCAGGAGCTGAAGGCCTGGCGGGCAGGTCCCCGGGAGGGCGAGCCACCCGTCGATGTCCTGAGAATCATGCTGCCCGCTCTGTGCCACTTCGCCGTGGAGGAGGAGGCCAGAAGGGTTCTCTTCACGCACAAACAGGATGAGGTGCTCTTGGAAACCCTGGAGTTTTACTTCAGCATTGCGCACTGGAAGAGGCCGCCCATCCCGCGAGCTGAGCGCTTGAAGAGGATGAACGAGCCCGACCCGGTTCCAACTCCGGAACAGCAGGCGGAGATGAAGGTGGCCAGGAGTGCCATAGTCGCCCTCTGCAACATCCTGATGAACTTCACCGTTCTGGAACCCAAGAAGGCCGAGGACGGAGCCACTTTTGCCAGTCTGCTGAAGTTTGTGGTGGAGAATCTGCCCGAGTTGAAGGACACCCCCGACAACCTGGTGATCCATGGCAACCTGGCTGTGCTGGGATTGCTGTTGCTGAAGCAGCAGTCCAAGAAGGTGAAGCAGAACGACTTCTCCATCTGCCGCTACATCCAGGCCACCATCCGCTTCCTGTGGGACGCCTACAACATCGACGAGAGCAACGATCCCACTGCCCTGGTGGTCTCCATTGCCTACAAGGGCTACTGGTCGGACCTGTCGGAGCTGTGGTTCCTGGGCATGCAGACCATGTGCGGCGTACTGCCCCTGGTGCCCTGGCTCTCCGAATTCGCCCTGGAATCCGGCTGGGCAGAGGGTATCGTGAAAACCCTTAAGAAGGTTAAGATCGGCACCCTGCCCGCCAACGTTAAGTCCGCCTACGAGGACTTCCTCTCCCAACTGGTGGACGTCAATGGCGATGTGCAGGCCGTGCTCAAAAAGGCCGATGCCCTGCGCGTCTGCCGTAATCACAGGATGATGGATCTGGGCAAGAAGCTCTTCGGCGACTAAGCCAAACACTCGTTTTTTTTAGAGGCATTTTTTGTGTGTGATTTGTGGACAAGCGAAAAATGAAAAATATTTTGTATGGATTTTATTCTATTTTATATGCTCTATTTTAATGATTTAATACCTAAATTTATTGAAAAATAAATACAACCAATTTTTAAAACACATCCGTTCATAAATATCGCTTTCAGTTTTGGCTGCCCTCATTAAAATGTTTTGCCATTCATTCAGATTCGTTTTCATTCGGTCAGGCCAACTCAACGGGATTAGTTAAAACTTTTGCTTGTTTTCATTTTTGTTCTTCGTTTTTTTTTGAACAAAAGCAATATGTACAGGGAAAATACGTCACATTCGTATATCAGCCCGACCAACAAATACAATACTAGCATGAAGCAGCGATGACGAGTGCAAAGGCTGACCGAAAATAATGCTAACAATAAGTGAAATTTAATTAAAAACATGCAGCAAAACTTTTTGGCCAAAACATGGAACGGAAACAAAGAATTAATAATGTGCTGATGTGGAGTGACCACTTTTTTGGTTCGCAGTTGTAGACAGGGAAATGCATGTAACATTTTTGCGGACAACTTATTCCGCGTGGTTTTTGTTCCATTGGATGAGTATTGCAAATAAACCAACATTGTTCATGAAACTAAACAGGTTTAAAGTAGAGAACAGCTGAAAAGTATTGGTTAACGTCGTTTCTGTCTCTCATTTAAGGTTTCTTCAAATAAAATGTGCAAATAAAACATACTTAAAGTTGTTAGTTAAAAAGGTCGCATAGTTACAATAATTAAAAATGTTTCTTTAATATTTTATATAGGCTTTTTAATATGTGTTTGTTATTAGTAACTTAAAATTAATTTTATTTAAAGCACAAGTAAAAGTTAACTTTAGTTTGGAAAACTTTATACGTAAATGTTATGAGTGTTAATTAGCTTTCTGATTCGATACAAAAAAAAACATTAATGACATCACACGTTATACACTTGTTCCATATTAATTTTGCCCATTTAAACACTTTATCATAAATTGTTGTTGCATTTTCTGCATAACTTTGCTGAATTATTGTAATTTGTACTGTTTTTTGTATGCAAGGATGTTCATAATAACTTCAAACATTTTATTTGAATATATATTTTTTATAATTTTTGGGGCTGGTATGGGTTGGGCCTGCGCTAATAGGCTGGGTATCCTTATGAAAATGATAGTCGTTAAAGAGCTTATCGGTTTGCTTGCGGATTTGCCCCGACTATAGCCAGTACATATCCGTATCTGAGGATTTCCCCCGCTGAGATGCCAAATTGCTTGTTAGCAATGAATGAAAATAGAGCAGGGGCTGTAGAAGATGGTAAGGCAGCAGCTGCTAACCGAGGCAAAAGCCGGGCATAAATCTCCAATAAATCTTAAATACATATTGCGCTGCCGGTCGGAGCTCCAATTCTGGGCAAAGGAATACATATTATGCGAAAAGTATCGCTCAATCGTGCTATCTGCCACTATGAGGCCCTCCACACTCCATCCCCAACCCTCCACCCTCCACTCAACACCTGCCAGCCATTTCTCTTATATATCTGAGTGTGGGCGTTGGGGTTTTATTACGATATAATATTTTATTGTGTACCTTTAGATGTTTGGATATTTGGCTCCTCGCAACATTTGAGTTTCAACCCTTTTGGGCCATACTTTTTCTGGCCCACAGAATGTGTAAATTTGCCTGAGCCGTTTGTTGTGTTTTGTCACCGGAATTGCTTAGCTGTGCCGATTCCAGGGGAATTGAGGGAATGGGCAGGTGACCCGGCAGTGGCTTTGGATTTTCGGCTATTTGTGCATTTGACAAAGGTAATAAAAGGGACCTTTGGCTTTTGAAGCGTCGTCGCCTGCTTGTTGATTTTGTTGGTCTGTTTGTGCAGCTCAAAGCTATAAAATATATACAAATATATAGGGAGAAATGTATTTTTATTTTATTTTTTTCCTGTTTGTTTACCTCATTTTTTTGGGCGAGCAAACATGCGCTGGCATTTTCCGTTTCTGTTTGTTTTGTAGGTTTAAATGTGTTTGCTTCTAATTAAAATTAAAAGGTTTTTGTGGCTGACAACTGCGGGAAAGAAATTAAAAATGTCAAGTACATATCTATAACTTAAAGCCGTGGTTCAAGGTCCTCTTGGTCCTGCACTCAATGATCCATTAATATAGGCAGCCAGCTCTTCAACCAGGAGAAAAGCAGAAAAAAAATAAGAGCTCATGTGGCACTGGATTCAAGAGGTTGTTGCAGCAACAAGTTGAAGCCACCTTGATTGCAATTAGTAGCATTCTCCGACTTTGTTGCCACCTTAATGAAATGAAAACAAAGTTGAAAAAAGGTAATGAAAACGACGAAGCAAAGAGAAATTAAAGCCAAGTTCGCACTTGATGGCAACGGTTTGAGGAGGACTCGTCGACAAGGATCCCCGTCCACAAAGTCAACTTCTTAAGTTGTAAGCTTTGCTTTGCTTTGTGGAAATGGGTTAAATATAAACAGTAGCTAAGAAAGATCATCCGTGGGCTTTAATAAATAAGTTGCGCTATTCAAACTTGTAGGTAATTCGTTTTTAGTATAAAATTAAAAAATGTTGTTCACTGAGGTTAGTTTAAACTCCCTGATCAACTAAATACGAACGATTTTAAATTATCCTATTTCAAATTAGTTTTATTTTATTAGTTAAGGATTCTTTTTCGGTTCTTCTTTCGCAAATTTGATAAGTACACCGAAGTAGTTTAAAGTACCTGATCAACTAAATACAAACGATTTTAAATTATCCCATTTCAAATTAGCTTTATTTTATGTGTAAAGGATTCTTTTTCGATTCATCTTTCGTAAATTTGATAAGTACACCGAAGTAGCTGAGAATGATTATTTAAGGTGTTTGGGGGGGGAGAGCTCATTTGAGCTCCCTGCTTAACATCCGATAGCAGTATTCGCGGCTTCATGCAATTTTGATTGCCAGATTCAATTGCCACTTGTTGGTGCGCTAGTATTACCCTCCGAAAAAGCAATTGCTTAAAGTGAAAAGGGTGCGGATGATGCACGCACAAATGCGCACCCCAAACAAAGTCTGACTCTGATTCCACCCCAAGCAACAATAATGCGAAATAAAGTAAATGCTGCTCGCAAATTTCCAATTGAACGTAATGGTCGATGAGGGGTGGATGTGGATGCGATGGGCATAAAGGAATGCTCTTAACACTTCTGTCTAACCAGCGGGGAATTAGTCTGCCGCTTGATGTCCCGAAGAATTTCGAGTCCCACAACAAATTAAAATTAATGCAGAGTCCGTGGACATCCAGGAGCCGAGGTGGGAGTAGCAGTAGCAGATGTTGCACCCGAAACTGGGCAAGTCATAAATTATTCAGGACACTTGTCAGCTCCAACTGGCAAGTATCAGCCAGAACTCAGTTCTCTCGGTCGCAACATATGCCGCTGAAGGGGACTTCAAACTTAATCTCGAACAGATATCGGATGGGTTAAGTTGCAAATTAAATTTGATCAAATTTAAGCCACGACCTTGTCGAAAGCGAAAGGCATGTCGCAAATTTTATAGTCCCCATAATTTTCGTATGTCTCATTGAACTCGGATTATCGCATTCAGTCAGCAGCAGCTCCGCTTCATATTTTCCTGTGGGTGTTTTTTCGGGGGTTTCTTTTATTATTTCGGGTGTTGGTAATTAAATTTGTCATCACGCTCAGCTGGCAATTGGTCGTGGGTCAACGGTCATAAAAACTGACGCCCAAAAGTAGGCAAGGCATTAAAGAGCCAACGAAAGCGAATTTCACCAACCAAGAGTCCTCTCTCTCTTACTTTCTCTTCGGCTTTCATTTCGTGGGCAAAGCTTTTGTCCCAAAGCTTATTTTATTTATTCTTGTAAAGCTCTCCGTGGGATTCTGATTCTGATTCTGTTTCTGTTGTTTTATTTTCTTTCCCGTCGCTGTTAATGATGCGTTAAATTTAAATGGCCATAACAATTAACGATAATTGCTTTTGAAGTTATTGTCTATATTGTTATTTAGAGTTGTTCGAAATAATTTGAAATATTTGCATAGTTATGATTGTCATTATGTTTACATTAATAGCAGCCATTACCTCTCAATATCTTAATCGAAACTTGTGAAAGGTCCTCGGTTTATGGATAGGAGGTCACCCGTTAAGTGCACTTGTTGCCTTTCAATAAATAATTTTTATTACAATTTTGCCGAGTTTTAAATTACCTTGCAATCGAAGTTCAAAACAAACCGAAACGATTGCAGTTTTTGGGGGGACTACCTACCTTTGGCAACATTTATGAAACATTCCCCCCTTCCCAATCGTTGCCGAATTCGTTTCAATTCAATTGCCTGCCCACGCTTCGTATACGTAACACAATAAATTATCAAGCTACCGAATACGTCCGCACGTGGAAAGGCTCAAATTCAACGGAGCAGGGGCTTTTCCAACCTCCGGAAGGCAGCGTCAAAGGTTAGTTTATGCCCCTTCCCAATTCAAAACACAATAAATACTGCAAGTGGGCGTCGGCTCTGTTTGTTTGCCAGCTCTGTGCTCTTCGATATCAACAAGAAATTCAAATAAATGCATTTTAATGCCAGCAGCCTTAGCCGAGTGTGGACGCTTTAAAAGCTTTCAAATAGAATAATTTATTTCCCTCTCTGGAGGCGATTCTGTTGCGTGGGCGGTGGGTGTTGGGTGTTGGGTGTTGGGTGTAGGGAGTTGGGTGTGGCAATGGGAATGGGCTGGAAATGGGTGGTATGCCACCATCGATATCGCCGTACATTGATGTGTTAATTGCCGCAATTCCAAGGAGGCCAAGGAAACAGGCAATCAGATAGACCAGGGTTGCCTACAGCCCCAGCATAAATGTACATACACATAAATAAATTGAATTGATTAAAAATAATTTAAGTCAATATACATTACCTGCCCATCAGTCAAATATTTTGAAAGTCCTTATGACTACGAAGTTCTATTGATAAGGCCTGACAACCCTGAGGGCAATTTCCATTGCCTTGCATGCACCATCACCCCCAATAATTCTTACACATTTTGTGTAAAAGTATTTTTTTTGCTTCTCTCGCTTTCCTGAAACAATGCATTTTATCTTGGCTCTTACACATTTTATTTTTACTCTTTTCCATTCAGCTTTGACATAAGAACACACACACAGCCAAACATGCGTTTGCCCATGGAAGCAGAGGCTGAGACGCTTACATTATTGGGGTGAACCAACTGGGTATTCCTTATAATGTCTTATTATTATGTGTAAATCGATTAATTGATAATTGCATTATATTAATGAAACAACAAAGAAAATACTTTAAATTAAATAACTATGGACTTTGTTCAAATCTTCCTGGCAAAAGAAACAACAAGATTCATTCTGTCAAAAGTTTATTGACTTTGAATCTTAGCTAGAAAACATAAATATATAGTACTTTAAAAACATTAAGCTGAAAAGTAAAATCTGCAGGTAAGAGTTATAATACTCTATGATATTACCAAATCCAATCTGTAAGTGGAAAAATGCATACGGAAACATCAACAATTTTTGTTTATGAATCAGCATGTATGGCTCCATGTTTACGGAAGTCATAGTAGAGAAATATTTTTATCAACACTCCTTAAATTATAAAAAATGTGTAAAAAAGTCTTTTAAATATGTAAGATTTATGTAATTAAAACGATTATTTTTCTAAGCAAAGAAGAATTTATGTTTTATATTTATTTCTTTAGTAACTTTTGTGCAACCCCAGAAGAAAACTTATAGGCAGTCCGCCTGCCGCCCCGGTGTTTCCCGCCACCTTGCGTGCCGCACAGAATGCAAGCCAGTATGCATGTCTACACTAGATACGATACTACAACTAAATACTTAATTTTGCTCTTTGCCGTTGCCTTTGATTCTTTTAATTTTCCATAGCATAAGGGACGTTTGGATGGGGCCACTAATACAGATGTCTGCGTTGTCTGGCAATACTTACGGCCTACGCACGCACACACCCACACTGGGAGAGGGCGGGACGTGGGGGCGGGGCGTCTGGCTGCCTGGAAGACAGCTGTTTGAAGCAATGAGTTCGATGCGACTGCAGAATAAGTCGGTCTTTCAACGCCAACGGACGTTGTTTGGGTTTTTGTTTCCATCCCCACGGCTGAATATTACTCATACGCCGCGTGGCGCGATCAGTGGCGATGCGGAAGTGAAATTGTTTTCTGATTGAAATGTAAATAAGCAAAGCCTGCCAAAACAAATATCGTGTTTATCATTGAAAATATGTGAAAGTGCAGACCGCTGATTGACGCAGGCATCGGCGAAAGCAGTGCACTGCAGTCGTGACGTCTCTTTTAATTATTCTGTTTGGAACATTTATTATTCGTCAAAAATGTGAATTCCTAATTTCACTGAAATATTATTCTGAAATAAAACTCGCGGAAGAACCATTTAATGGGCTTTCACAGCGCCTTCAATTTAAATAAACATTCGGTTTTAAATTACCGAAATATAATATTTCAAAAGTAAATTTAAAGGAAGAGGCAAGCCATCTTGAACAGTTGACAAAATGCCATTAAATGCACACTGGTTCAAATCGCACAGAAAATGTTAAAAAAAATATATATATTTTAAAGATTGAATTGATTGATTGTAACTGTATTCAGCAGAATAATGATATATTAGAACTCTATGTTAGACGGTTGTACGCAAATAATATAACTTAAATTTATAATATTTAGCATTGTTCAACCTTGAGAAAGCCGATCAACGATCTCTTCTTTTCAAAAAAATAAAGCCGTAGCGTTTTGTATATCATTCATTGACTGGTTCGATTGTTTAGTCAGATGTTTTAAATAAATTACACATGCTACTAGGTAAACAAACATTCGGCATTGGAACATCTCAAGCAATTATACGTTTAAGACAATCGAAAATCGTTTTCGAATTTCTCAAATTAACTGAGCAATAAAAGAACACCATTTTCACTTCAGTCCACCCACCCATCTAGAATGCAGTCGAATATTTTCAAAATGCTTAAATTCTTGTTTGACACATTTTGACATAATGTTTTAAAGGCGAGACAGTTTCAGTGCCCAATGAATGATTTATTGAGTGGGCTTCGCTCCGAAATTCGGAAATATTTATTTCGAATTATAGTACTCGTTGTCTTAGCGACACTGGGCTTTACAAATGTTATGCCTCTTGGGGCCAGGGCCACTGCAACGTGTAGGTGTTTTTTTTAATTTGCCCCGAATTTCGTTCGGTTTTCATTTGCCCAATGCTAATGTACAAATCGCAGAATGCCCCCGAAGGGCAGCCAGGTAATATTTATCTCCAGCCGTGGTCGGAGGTAAACACGCACACGAATCGTATCTGCCGACTTGTCTAATAGGAAATTGGCCAGAAGCGGCTAACTGTTCGAGTTTCCCTCTGTTCCTCAGATCTGGTGTGGTGTAGAGTAATACTAGAACGCCCGGACTTGTATAAAATAAACAGGCAAAGGTACAATAAATTGAGGCAAACTTATGTGTGTGTGTGCGCGAACAACAAAAGTACAAGAAAATACAAATATCGAACACAATGGAAACAATAATGTGCGAAACGATTGGAAATGCGCCACACTCGCTGACGCTGTCTCCACCGACATTGCCCTCTCTGTCTCTGTCTCAGTCTCAGTCTATATCTCTATATCTCTGGGCCAGTCCGGTCAGCGTCCGATTCTCAGTCAGACGCAGCCGGCTAGCCGGAGGGCCCACAACAAGTCGCAGGCGTGAACAGGAAATCGATTGGAATTATCGAAATAATCGGTTCAGATATTCAAATCGAGTCAGTGATCATTTTTTCAACTGGTTAAAAAGGCAGCGGGTTAGCTTAAAATAACATTTCCGAGGTGTGATAGAAAAACCGATTCTCGAAATTATCTTCCAAAAGTGTTAAATTTCATCAGTGCACACTTCGAAAGCCCATCAGTTTCACATTTAGTTATATTGTGTCAAATTATGCGAATTTAAAGTGTGTGTTATTTCTGAATAAAATGTTTACAATAGAATCAAATCCAATGCTATAGCTACGTATATAATCTTTCTCGCTTTTATTCCATGGTTCAAGATTAACTAAAATATCTCAAATGATTGTAAAAAATTAACAAATAGCTTCCTTTTGTGTTTTTTAGTATTTAAAGTGTAGTAACAGCATTAAGTTTTCGCAAATACCTTCGTTTGGTATCCAAACAGGTGACAAGTGTTAAAGTGCAATGTGCTAATTATGTCACACGGGGCGTATGCGTGCTGTTGAAAGCCCAAAGCAAGTAAAAGGCAAAGTAAAAGGCGCAACCGGGAAACAGAAATTCAAAAAGAAGAAAGTGTCAACGGAAAAGGAAAAAGTCTAAACGGCCATTCAATACTTGTTGAATTATTAGCTGTGTGTGTTTGAGTGCGGCTGTGGAAATAAAACAAATGTCAACTGCCAATGCCCCGAGAGTGTAAAGAAAAAGATGTAAAGAATAGAAGCCGAATCGCTGGGGAATCCATGGAAAACGAAAATGAAGTGTCAGCGATTTGAGATGAAATTATCAATTGGCCAAGCTGCTGCTGAAATGTGATTTATCCACCTGCCTGCGGGTGAGGTGTTCTGCGAGTGCTGTGTCAGGTGTGTGCGTGTAGACAACAAAGGGAAATAATGTCATGCATTGGCTCGACGGCATTTCTTTGGATGACAATTTAATTAGCGGACGCGCCAGCGGCAGCAACGGCGACAACAGCGACGGCAATCAGCGGAAATCAACGCAGTCGAGCTCATCGCCCACCAAAGCAAGTAGGTTGTCCTAAACCACCGTATGTACACCCACCCACGAGCTTTAATTTGTTGGCGTGAGCCACCCGAGCGTGTTTATTTGGCTTAGAGCGAGAGGAAAGCGCAAACTATCCATGTAATCTACGTCCCCGAGGAGTGTCAGTTAGAAATTGGTTCAGCAAGTTTTTAAACGCTAGTCGGGGGTCCTGGATTTCCCATTGAAATATATTCTAGCACACCAGAGGTGTTCAGAATGTCCTCTTGGATGTGTAATAAACAATTTGAAAGGAAAATACCTATAAAATTGAGTTCAAATTGTGATTGCTTTGCGAAAAACATGATGAATTTAATTTATTTGTTTATTCAGAAACTTATGAAGCTGTTATTCAATGAAGTAAGGTTGGCAATTAAAGCTATTATGATTATCGGACCTAATCTAGTACGTAAAACCCTTACATGGGAAATTAGACTGTGTAAGAGCTTCTTAGCTCCTGTTAGTTAATATCTTCATTTTACAAGAGCTTTAATTTTTTAGTATTCAATTTAATTGAATTTTACAAATTTTTGATCTGGGATATTTTTGCTATTTCTTGGGATACATCTAAACAAGTTAAAAAACTTTGGTTTTAAATTATTTTTTTAAAACTCAGATGCAAAATTAAATAAATCAGGCTCAAAAAAAAACCGTATAATTCAATAATGGAAGAATTTTCAAAAGTGGGATCACTGCATTTCATTTAGTTATTTTTAATTTTGTGCATTACAAAAACAATTTGCTTTGATGAAACAATCTATTTGATTAAAAAATTGCAGCGAGAAACAATCGTCAAGGAAAATACTAAAGTGTTTACGGTTCAAACGGAAAAAGCACTATCAGAAAAATGTATTATCCAATTAGGCCACAAAATGTACTTGAAAATGATTTTATCCAATTACCCGATTTACTCAGCTTTCCTCCATCAGCGGGATTCCAGCCGAATTTGTCTTTCGCAGGGGAAAATTGAATTCAAACAGAGCGGCGAGAAAAATGTATTGTATTCAATTTTAATTGGGCAGCCAATTATTTCAGCCATAGCCCCCAGCCCGTGTGTTTATCTGCGGGTTGCTCATATTTCAATTATTAAAAACATATTCATCATTTAGTCAGAACAATTAGCAACGAATGAAAGGCAAATAGAAAAATCATTTGTACATCATTCTGGTTTCGGCTTTATGCGGACGTGGCTCATTGAACTTGTTTGTGGGTGTTTTTAAAAATATATTTTATGAATCGATTCGTGTATTACGTTAACGATTCCCAAGCAAACTTGTGGGGGCAATTAAATTGGTCTCGCTTCCGTTACCTTGATCGTTCATCGATCATCGGCCAGGAATGGCCAGCATTGGTCCGAATTTTCCGCTCAGTATTTACCCCATTTTCCGAAAGCCTTCAATTAGCACAGCCGGATCGTGTGGGACCAATCCGAATTGCTTGACGCATTGATTTTATTTTGGAAATAATTCGCAGCAACAACAAATGGCAAAGTGTTGGTCGCTGTAAATCTCAGCAAAGGCGGAAAATTGCCGGCATATGGTAATTTAATTTGTAATTTATTGTTTACAAATTCCTGTTGCTTTCAATTTGTATCGTAGCCTTTCCCTGCGACGTTCAAACATTACAAGTTGTGGCATGCTGGTAAAAATAGATCACCTCACCTTTTTGGAACGACTGCGGATGACCCAGTAAAATCACGGAGCAGCGTGTTTGCCAGCACAAAAATCTCAACAATTTAAATTAGCTGTTGTGATTAAGACATAATCAATAAAAATAAATTACTATGAGGAAATTAAAGCTGATAAAAAATATAAAATACAAAACAGATATTTATAATTATCACTCCCTAATAATCATATCTTGTTAGAGCAAAAAAATTAGCTATTATCTTATATTTAGCACATATAAAAGTTTTAACTCGATAGTAATGGACTAAGATTACTTTTAAATTGTTTATGTCTTTCCGTAAAATAACTAAACTATGACCTAATCTATTATACGTAAAGGGTCTTTTATTTCAATAACTTATTTTCCCGACAATTCGGTTTTTGAAAAATGTATTAGAAATACCAAAAAAGTTTTCATATAAAGATGGTCACTAATATTAACATAATAATTCACATTTGTGGGCTTAGTAAAAATTTTTGAAAATAAACACCTCGGATTCTTTAAACCATTTCGATTAATAGGTATTTCGAACAGGTTATAAAATTTGTTTGTTATTGACTTCACATAAGCCGCTGAAGTCTGCGGATAATATTAATAAAATTAAATACACAATGGCCCATAAAAATAAATCTCTTTCACCCCTCTCCCTCTCCCACCGCTTAGCGCTCAGCGAATTAGAAAATTCATATGTTGGCCATTATAAAGTTTAACTGCTGTGGCCACACATCAAAAGTTGTGCCCCAACGAGTGCAGGCATTATGTGTATTTATGAAATCGTTCGCAGTCGGTCGAAAGATCCTCTCGTTCGTCTGGCATAAAAAGTGACCCACACCCATGTGTACATTTGTATCACCCGGAGGCACACTGCCCCATAATAGAACCATAAACTGCAACAGGCGGCAGCAAAAATAGACAGAAACTTGTTCATTTTGCTTGTGCATTTTGTTTACTCGCCGCCCCCTGTCTCACGCACCATTTATTTTTTCTCCCTGTATCTTTCGGTATTCTCTTCCATTTTTCTATAAATTTTGGAGTCGTCTAGCCGGCACAGTGCTGATCTAAAATAAGCCGACGAAATATATTGAATTAATTAAAATGTTTAGCAACAAACATTTTAAAATGATAACATTTAAAATGATAAAATGACAACATACTTTTAACTCAATATGAAAGGGCATAAACGAAACTTTATGGAAAAAACCATGAGCGTCTCTTATTTCCTTCTTCCGTCCGTTTTTCTATTCAACTATCGACACTTTAAAATAAGAGGAAGATTATATCATGGTAACAAAATTTTACCATACACAGTGATATGCGATCTGAAATATCATCGAATTGATCAACAGAGTAATTCTTTCTGTGTAGTTATAATATAAATATAGTTATAATATAAACAAAACACCATCGGCTTTTTCCTATTAAACTGTTATATCCACATTCTTCTTTAAGAAATATAGTTAATTGATATGTGCCTAATAATAATTTAAAAAAATATTAAAAATTGTTTGCGATCCAACTCGCAATTTAACGAAAACCCATTCAGTATTATTGCCAGTGAACATATTTATGAGACCCACTGTCTGTAGACGGTTTAGCGGCTCACGCACATACCGGCAGTTTATTGGCATGCCGTATGCTGGCCCGCTCGAATGCACCGCCCCCCATTCCCGTTATCCGCCCTCTGCCCCCTAACGCACAGTTACACACACACGAACACAGGGGAGAAACAACAAATAAACTGTGGGTACGCAAAATATTTAACACGAAAACGCAGAATACACAAAATTCAATGCTGAAGCCAAGTGGTTGCAGTTCCCAGTCGCGTGCCTCGCAGGCCACAACGTATCTGAATCCGTCCGAAGAAGGAATCTGGTATCTGGCAGTGCGTATCTCTTTGTCACCGTCGTCTGTTTGTGGGCCAATATAGCCACCCCTCCGAAAATATACATGTGTCCAAAAGTGCACCTATAAAATTACCTGGTGATCATTTTTAACGCGAACTGGTGCTTAAGTAGTCGGAATGAATTACCATAAATTGAATTGATATTTTTATGTGCGGCTGGTTAATTGTGAATTGTCGGCGGTCGTAAATTTCACCTCAAATTAGCATTTCATAAAAGTTAACACAAATATTTATGAGTTCTTATTACGATACTGAGTAAGTTTATAAATGAGATAAATTCACTCTCTCTCTTTTGTTTATTCAAAATGTATATTTTGGCGAATGATATTAAATTTGCGGAATTCGCAGATTCAATCATAAATTGCCCATTTATCTTCCTTCAATTGGTGTATTTTGAAGGGAATTAAAAAATGTGTCTGCACAATCTTTTGGGAATCTTTCACCTTGATAAATTTACGACCCCAGCCATAAATACGCTAAAAGGAATGTATACATATATATTCCATTATATAGGGTCCTGTGTGCCAGTTATGTAATGGACAAAGAAAATCCTTTCAATGCTACCCGAGAGAAAAGAAAAAGTCCCTAAGAGGGTGGGGCTGGGGGGGGTGGATAAGGGGGAGCCGTCAAGGAGCGAGGCTGAATTGTAACACATGTAAATATTAATGAAGGATGACAATGTGTACTTGACAACTTAATCGATAAATCAATTGCTATGCCAGATAATGCCTTACCCCTTTTGAATAAAAAAATGTGTGTTCCGCTACAGTTTTTTGTCTGGCCCTTTGTGGTTGCTCGATAAGGAGGTTGAGACGGGTGGCATTCGGTGCGTGTGTAGCATACATCCTGGAGCTGGTACATTGTGCTAGCGACAACCCACAAACCGTCCAGACAGCGTCGCCGCAAAAGCCATAAAAAACGGAATGTCATTGAACATCTAGATATTAAAACAGGAATCAGTATTCCACGCGGCAGCCCGCCAGACCCAAGATTTTTAAGGTGCCACAAAACGTATTCCTAATGGCAAAGGCACTTTAAAAATGTATTTACACAAGAAGAAATAAGCCACAATAACTGGATATACGTTCATTGTTTGGCTACAGTGTACAATAAATAAATAAATAAATAAAAATTAAAAAAGAATATTATTGTTAAAGGTCGGGAAAATAATAGAAATTTACATCTGGGCACATTTCATAGAAAAGCCAATGAGAATCAATGTTGTTTAAAAATAGAATTCCAAAAATTTGTGAATATTTTAAACCAATCATAGAATGCATATTTCTTCAATAATTAATAAATTAAATTAAGGTAAAAGCGATCAAACTAATTTTAAATAGTTAGTTAAAGGCTCGAAACTTTACAATTAGGCTGACTTCCAGTATAACAAATCCGAATTCAAATACAAGCCACTATCAAGGTGCCTAAAATAGTGTCACATTATATAAAACTCAAAATATATCTGAGCAAAATGATAACATGATAATTTATATGATAGTTTTTATAGAACCCCTGAACTATATTTTTCCACACCAGATTTTTCTTGAATGTAATTTCTCAATGCGCTGACATACTCTGCTCTTGTCTAAATAAACACGCTCTCAACTATTTGTAAACAAAGCAATCGGACCAAAATGCAAACAAAACCAAAAAAAAACTCAAAGCCAAAAAATTAAAGGAAAACACACTCACACAAAAACAAAATCAAATAAGCAAGCAAATAATTTTCCATTTTCATTATTATCATTTTGTCTTTATCCCCTATTTCCTATCCTTTTACCCTCATCTTTTCTGTGTTGTTTTGGTTTTGTGTACATTTTTTTGTTTTACTTTATGTGTATTTTGTTTTTTGTTTGTTGGTTTTTCTTTCACATGCGGGAAAACTAATGCACGACTATGCTCCGAGAACGAAGACGTCATGCACACTATAAGCTAAACAGCAGGTAAACTTAACTGAACAATTTTCTTTACTAGCCGTAAGCTTTAGAATTAAGTTTACGTTACGTCCTAAAATCCCAATCGAAGCGATCGGATATAAGAGAAAAAGCTTCTTTATAAAGCTTACAGAAAGGGGAAGTCAAGGAACATTATCCAACTCTCTTATATTTCACCAAGCAAATGAGCTTTCCTGATCAGCGTAAGCTTTGTTGTAAAAATACATATATATATTTTAAAACAACTTTATTTAAAAATTAATTTTAAAAATTAATTTGTTTATAAATTAGTAAAGTAAAAATATGAAAAAAATATATATGTACAATGTACAATGTATATTGTAGACATATGTTTAAATTTAAATGCAGGTAATCGATTTCAATATGATTGTTTGCTCAATAAAGTCACTTGAAGTGAACATATCCATAATTAACATATAATCTCTTTGATCTAATATATGTCTACCATTAATGTCCATATGTATTTCGGTGAGCCATAAATTCTATTCACATTCCAAAATCTTCAGGTACTTTCTTAAATTACGCAGACTATTTCTTAAGCAAACAACTTGCTGAATTTTAGAGTCCAAGATTAAACTGTCCCCGTCAAATTTATGTCAAAATAAACAATAGATACAGCGGCGGTAAATGACAGCGGCGATTAGCTTTGAAACAAATTGGCACGAGTTAGGAAGCGGTGCGGGCTTCATAAATGATATTTATGCTCCTGACGCGGTCAGTTAACCTTTGCTAATTTTCTAATTGGCTGATAAATATGCGGATTCCCGCAAGATTTTTCATATTCAAAAATATTATTTATTGGAAGTGGGGGCCAGCGTCTGAACTTTACATAATGAATAAACACTAGAGAGCAACTATCCGATTGAGTGGGACTTATTTTTAAAATTTTGTGCGTAGTGGAACACATACTTATATATCCAAGATTTAATGGGATTTTCCAATGTGTGGGTGTCAGAAATAGTTTTATTTAGGCTGCCAATGTCGCGACACATTTCACTAGAAGAGAGCACTCTGGCCGTGCAATTAATTCCGTTTGGATCTCAATAAAAGAGCTGTTAATTTAATTGAAAATGTGGTTATTGTTAATTTACTCTATCATCTGCTGCTTACCAAGGAAATAATTTAATTTCTTCTACATCCAGTTACATTGCCAGCCCGCAAAACCCAAATCAAATGCAGCATGGAATGCGATTACGGTCTTGATTAATTTTCATTTATTTCCTATGTTATTAATACTGATGCTAGACCCCACAAAAAATGGCCTGAACGGAAATTTCATTCAACAAATAAATTTACGAGTAAATGTAGTCAGCGTGCTTAAAGGAAAAAACTTAAAAACAATATTGACATAATTAGATGGGTAATTGATTGTGCAAGCGTATTATTTTATTTTAAAGTCTGCCCCGAAAACACGAAAAAACTTAAATATTTGCATAATTGTAATGTGTTTTTTTTTGTAAATTAATTGAAATTTTAATAATTTATGAAAGATTTGAGAAAAAAAGGGGAAAAGCTTATAAAAAGCGAACAGCTTCTGTTTTTTTAGTTCATCACTAAATTATTAAACAAAATATATGGTTTGATTCCTTGTTTTACTTTACTGACAAATTTAGTGTCTCTTTTTCTGCAAGTTTTAATCTTTTTTAATTTACAATATAAAAAGGTTCAGAAATTTATTTTAGTTTTGAAAATAACATTTTTTAAATTAACAATAACTCACTGTCAGCTAGTTTCTTTATTTAAATTTGGAAATTAGAAATTAGAAACTTTGACCTCAACTTTGACAAATTGTTAAAGCAAAATACAATATTCTTTTGTAAATAAATATATTTATTATTATTTAATCTTATATTCAGGACTGGTAAAAATTTTGTATAGCTTTTCAGTTATACTTAAAAAACATAAAAACACATCTTGGTTTTATTGGGGAATGCCTGTGAGAATAAATGAATACGTTTAACCATATTACTCTTTTTGCCAAGGTTTTTGCAGAGCAGTTGAAGAGCATTTAGGGTTCGTTGCTCTATTCATTTCATGCCATTTTAGCTTTCTGCGCTCTTTTTTCATATGGTTCACGGGGCTTTTGTTAATCTTATAAACGAATTCTCGACACAGCATGCGTACATTTCATTGAGAACGATGATTTGTTGTTCTTTCGATTTACTCGCTCAAATTTGCTTTATGAAACTTTTTAGCTGTTTTCGCTTTTCATTTTCATTTTTAATTTTTCTTTTAATTTGTATAAAAATTGATGCAGACAAAGCTTGTTGCTCTTGGCGGCAGCGTTCAATGCCAGTCGTCGGCGTTTGTTGTTCTAGTCGCTTTGTTTTTTGGCCAAAACTGATCTCGCCTAACTGTCAGTTTTCGGTTTATAGTCGACTCGTGCGGTTTTGCTGCGGTGAAATTGACTTTTTGTTCGCACATTTCTCATATTGTCACGCGGTTGCTTGCTAACAATAACTATAATTAATTATTAAAATTAATGTGAAGTCGTTGAAATGGTGCGGCAGTGAATTTTCGTTGATGATTGCGTAAACTTGAGAAAACCCCGGAAAAGTGTGACCAGTTAGTTACGAGCGTAGTTAGTTTCCTTTAAATAAATGAAAGGGGCGAAGACAACTCGAACTCAATATGAAAGGAGCAAGAGCAAGGGCAACAAACGCTCGGAAAAGTCGGCCAAGTAAGCGAAAATCGAATTTGTTTCTACGTTTTCCCATCGGTTTTCCCTTACTTCCCCTTCCCAATGCTTCGCCAAATGCACTTTAATTTCGGGCACGGACATCTGGCCCTCGAATATTAATAAAAGTCATTAAAATTTTTTCTAATATTCGTACACTTTAGCGGTCGTAAAATAAACAATATTTGCTTATGGCCAGCAAAACTAAAAATAATTCCAGTTTGTTTATCATCGGTTCGTGTACATTGTCCAACTTGATTTTACACTACAAAGTTGTATACAGAGCTAGCTAAAAATGTTTACTCATGCAAATCTTTCTAAAATCTGTGTATTTTTCTTACTAGCTGTGTGTAGTGTGTGTGTAGACATCAATAAAACTGCCATACTTTGCTTTGCTATCGATCATCAGTTTATCGATTTTATTGTTTTGTATATCTAGAGGAAAGTGTGACGCTACCAAACGTTCGTTTGTGTATATTGGAAGTTTTCGAAACAGAATTAAAAAACGAGGGCTGGGTTGCTTACGAGAACCAGCTGATTAGACTTGTCCAATCGGACATTTTTGTGTTAAAATAAAAAATTATTTGGAATATTTTTTGGTCAAAACTAATCACAGAGTGATGTTGTTTGTTTTTTTTTCAATTCAGAATCAAACAATTTTCCGAACAGTCATTAATATGGTCGTACATTTGAATTGAAAATTAGTCTAGAATTGTAAAATATAAAGGTAGATTTTACAATTCTAGACTATTTTCAATTCAAATGTACGACCATATTAATGACTGTTCGGAAAATTGTTTGATTCTGAATTGACAAAAACAGACAACTAGATAGTTTTCGAATGCTGGGACCGCTATTGTAAATTATATTTAAAAAAAATATTATTTTTGATTTATGTTGAATTGTTATAATATACAGTTATATGTTGCACAGTAACCCACGATAAAAAAAAAGTTATAATTATTTCCGAAGGTCGTAAATATCGAAATAATCATTATTTGTCAAAAAAGAAGAAAAAATGGAAGAAAATATTACTCAAAGTTCCGCTACAGCCGTTCTTTACGGAATTTTGTATAAAATATAAGGAAGTCCTTGTAGCTCGTACTAAATGTAAGGTAAATAAATATATTAAAGTTAAAGAATTTATATTTTTTTTTATTATTTGATAGCATAATATTAATTATACATAAACGATGGCAATCGTATAATAAAGTAATATTTATTAATTATTTATATTTAATTTAAAAATATTTTATAGTTGGTGTCGAAAGTTCCAAAAATTTGTTTGAATAAGAGTATTATTAAGCAATTAGAGGTGAAAATTTAAAACATTTTTAAAATGGCTTTTATAAAAATTACAATTTTTATTCCACATTTTGGGTCAGAATATTGTTTTCTAAAAAAAATGAATTTCGGTAATACCTATTTATAAATATTATCATTATTTATGAGCAAAATTGAATAAAATTTAAAACACGATAAAGTAGATACTTGTAGAGTTGCTATGGATCACCTCTTATATCCAAGTCAAAAATGCGATGACCGTTCGTATATTTATATGTATATTTGTTCTTGAAAACCACAGCCAGACAGTCGACAAACATAGATACGATGGTTCAAAGCTTTTACGTTCCAAAAAAAAATTTGTTTTAATTTTTGAAATTTATTTATATTTAAATAAATTGTCTGTACAAAAGTAAGCCCTCGTTTTAACAATCATTGTTTTTAATTTTTTTTCCAAGAAGTACGAAAAAGTCAAGCAATTACAATCAACTTGTGTGTTCTTAATCAAGTTAATATAGAAAGAATGGAAATGGGAAATTGTGTGACATAGTTTAAAAAATTAAAATACATAAATTTAACACTAATCTATGTGAATAAAGTCCTGAGCATCCAATATTAAAGGATTCATTTTGTAATTTCAAAATTATTATCATTAAATTTTATATATCTCTTTATCTGCATTTAAATGATGGGCTATATTTCGTTGCCGCCTAAAAGACTACCATACATTTTTGGATCGTTTCAAAAGATTTTCGAGAGGGCAATAAATTGAATAATTGCTCTCTCGAAAATCTGTCGGGACAGTGTTCGAAAAAGTATTTAAAATTAAAACTTTTTTCAATCACACAAAATAAATAACTTTTGTCTGAGTAAGGCGTGGCAACCAAATATTTGAAGACAAAAAACTTTTGACGCCTTTTAAATATGGGACGATGTTTTCACATTTACGCATTCCACAAGTCATATTGGAGACAGTCGCCCAGACTAGATATGTGCGTTCAGATATATGTACGCATTTGTGTTCATAAATATTTGTTTATGCAAGCATATGCGATGGGTCTAAGAGCTGGGGTCTCTGAGGCGATCGGCAGTTTGTCAAAAATTCTCAACGCAGACAGGAGTGTTAAATCGCTTGGTATAAAAAACGTAAGTTATGGAAAATCTGCGAAGAATCCCATTTTTATGGATCATTTGGGATTTGAATAGATCTTTTAAAATGCTTAATTTGATTTGCGGAGAAGAGGAAGTGCGTTCGAAAATCAAGGGAAACTTTCGAATACTCTTGTTGAAGATTTCCATTTATATTTATTTTCTTAGCAAATTCTGATACAATTTTCCCTTACTTTTTTACGTATGCCAACAGCCGTTTATTGAATAAAATAATTTATTTATGCTTCGTTCTTGTAATTTATAGCTCTGCTGTGCTTATTTTCCTCTTCCTTGGTGTTTTTTCTTTAGCACCACCTCCAAGCGCACCAAATCGGTGATATATTTATATTTATTTTTTCTACAACGCTGCTTTTTTATTATTATTTATTTATACGTGCCGAGTGTTGAAAGCCCGCAGCCATATAGTCGAAGAGAACGTCTAACAATTGGTACCAATGCTGGACCTATCCGGTTCAGTTGACTTACAGCATTCGTTGAAGAACGACCAACATATTTTGGGGATTTGAAAATTTTTGATAAGCCAAGTTGGAAAAGAGTTTGGAATGTTGATTGGCTGCCGGTCGCCATGGCAAACGCTTAGCAATCGAAGGCAAATCATTAGTTTTAATTGTATAATATTAGGGATTCTCATGCAAAATAACTATATATATTTGGATCCTTTCAGATTGGACAGAAAGTCATCGCGGGGCATGATATACGAAAATGAAGAGCTCAGGCTGCGAACCATCAACATTAATGCGGAAGTGGAACGAGGTACGTCAAAATGTGATAATAGCTGATCAAAAGCTGGCCCAGTAATGCGCCATAAAATTATATGTTCCACAACAAACAGGAAATCAAGTAATCGTTAAATAAATGGCACAAAAAACAACCTGAAAACAGCCAATTAAAAAGACATTAGATGGTGGCTAAGGAAACCAAAATAATCCTACAGAATATAGCTAAGAAATATCTATACGCACCTACTCGTACATAAATATCTGCCCACCTCTTCAGATATATCTGTTGGAATATTCATAAAAATGTTTTCATTGCCAAAACAGAAGATAAGCGAATGTAAACAATGCGATTTGAGGTGTTTAAAGGTCTGACAGCTCTGCGTGATGTCCACGTGCTGCTCTTTAGACTCGGCCAAATCCTATTGAGAGTTTTCCTAGGTTACTTAGAGCGGAAAACTAATAAGCTCTCCGTTTTCCAGGGCAATCGGACATCAAGCGCCTGCGGCGGGAAAATGAGCATCTGCGTCGGGAAATCTGGACATTGCGGGACGAGTGTGACAGACTTAACAAGCGGTTCAAGGCGAAGCTCAGCGAGCACGAGTTCGGTGGGTGCAGGGGCAGCGGGGGGAGTGGCGGCACATGCCACGCCTACCGATGCAGCGGCGGAGGAGGTGGGCGCGGGAGCGGAGGTTGTGATGTAAACAGTGATGTAAGTGATATCAATAGTTGTAAAATATTAAAATAATATTTAAGGTTCTCAGCTAAAAATTCTCCGAAGTTTTGCAACCGAAAATAAAATATTAGTGTGAGGGAAAAATATTCAATTTAGGAATAAAAATCAAAATTTGTTCCTATTGACTTAAAAAATTTAAGTTTAATTTTAAGTTTAACCGCGTTTTGGCTGTTAAACAAATAATTCTTAAGACTGAAGAGTTTATCAAAACTTTTTAAAACGGACGTAACTGACGACATTCGGCACAATACTATTATATTTATAGCGTGTAAACATTTGAATGTACATAAATTTAACAAGAAAGGAAAGCTAACTTCGGGGAGTGCCGAAGTTGATATACCTTTGCAGAATACTCTGTAAATTATATTCTTCAAAATTATTCATATGATACATTCTTAATACTCATAAAAAATCCCAACTTCCTAACTTTAAAAACACCGTTTCCAATCGTTCAGTTATATGGCGGCTATACGTTATAGTCGCCCGATCCTTTTAAAATTTGGAAGGTCGGATTGATTGGCCAAATATAAAACCCATAGAAAATCCCAACTTCCTAATTTTACAAACACCGAAGTTATGGCATTTCCGATCAATCAGTTATATGGCAGCTATAGGATATAGTCGTCCGATCCCGGCCGTTTCAACTTATATACTGCGTGCAAAGGAAAGAAGGGTGTGTGCAAAGTTTCAATTCGATAGAAACAGACAGACGGACAGACGGACATGCTTATATCAACTCAGGGTGATCCTGATCAAGAATATATATACTTTATAGGGTCGGAGATGTTTCCTTCACTGTGATGCACACTTTTGACCAAAATTATAATACCTTCTGCAAGGGTATAAAAAGAATACTAGAAGCGTACGTCTATACAAACTGACACAGATTTTGGTAATATCTTAAATTAACTGAAGGCAAAGGGAACCGAAAAATTTTGTTACGAACAAAAAGTTAAACTTGGGTAATTTTTTATGGTATCTTAATGTTATAAATTAGTTAAAAATAAAAGAACTCAATCTCTTTCGTTTATAAAAATTAAAAATCAATTTGAATTTTTGAACCAAATTTAAAACCAAATTGGTTTTTGATTTAGATTTACATCCGGCGCAGTTTAAATTCATGTTTTTATGTGTCTAGTAAATGGCCTTGACCTTATATCAGCTATGTACATTTTAATATATATATATTATATATTTTACACTTGACAGGACTCTGACTCATGTGATACGTGTCGCGGGGCAGACGACGGGCACTGCAGCGACGAGTGCTGCCAGGAGGGTGGATCCTGTGCGCCGCTCAAGCCCCCACTTCCGCCGGAAGTGCCCAGCCACCCCTCTTCATCCAAGAACGAGGAGGGAGGCAGCCAGAACAAGGAGCCACAGCCCATGCACTTCGATCACCTGTCAGTGGTCTCCGAGGAGACCCTGAGCAACCCGGAGATGATGCTCGTCCAGCAGCAGGAGCACCTCACGATCTGCCCGCCAGACCCCAACGGATCGCAGAGCACGCTGCCCAGCATGATGGGTCCGCTCACCCCGCTCACTCCCATCGAACTGGTGGCCAACCAGTTGAACGACCTGCAGGCCATGGTGCCGCCATTGTCCTACTTCGAGAACATCCTGGCGCAGCATATGGGCGCTCGCAATGCGGGTGAGTAATCTTTTCGAATATTTTCTTTTCCTTACAAAAAAATATTTTCATTCAAGAAACAGTATGTCCTGTTTTTTAAATAGCATTCAACATTTAAAAGCCCAAAGAAGGTTAGGAAACTATCTAGTCATCTTCAATAGATTTGTAAGATATTTTATCTAAAATTTGTTTATTTATTAATTTCGCAAAAATTAATTGGCAACTTATATTTATGGATTAATGGGTAAACAGATATGAGCGAGAAACAAATTTAGCTTCAGCTTTCCGTCAATTGTTTAGTAAATTTGAGCACATCGTTCTCATTAGAACATTAACTCCTGCAAGACTTCAGAATAGTTTATTGGGGAACATTTTATGAATACGGCTTTACTCTGCGTGAATAAACTGCGATGAACGTTCAGCAACTATAGGATTTTATATTTTTTATAAAGTCATAATTTTATTCTTCTCTGCGTTATCAAAACCACAAAAAAAAGCATTATTTAACAGGGAAAACGGTTCAGTTTATAAATTATTTAACGAATTAAAATAAAATAGATTTAATATTATTATATTACTATAAGGATAGTAATACCTAAATTTAATTTTAGTTGAGATCCTAGACCTACTATTAATTTCGTAATTTTTGACTACTGCTAAGAAGGGTTATTAACTGAAATACTTGCAGCCCAAACGCCCTCTCCGGAGTTGGGCACCAGTTCCAGCACTACCACGGGCAAGACGATGCGCCACACGAACGGCTGGGACTACAACCTGCAGTCCCCCTTCACGCAGCGCAAGTACTCCGACCTGTCGTCGCCGTCCCGCTCGCCACCGCCACCTGTGAGCACGATGACCACCTTCGTGCCCACGTCCACCCAGCAGACGATGCCCAAGATCGCCCTGAATGCGCCGCCGCAACAGCCGGACGGCGGCGACATCGAGACAGTGGCCATCACCACAAATGCCGCGCAACATGCGCTCAACAGTCCCAAGCACTTCTTTGCGCCGATCAAGCCGCGTTTGAAGCTCAACACCAAGCTGGCCAATCAGGGACAGGACCTGGAGCAGGACGATCTTCCGCCGGGATCTCCGCCGCCGCCCCTGCGAGACCCCCCGGATATTTTCGTGAACAACGCCCTGGCCACGCCTTACCAGCGACGGGTGTCGCCACAAGTAAGTCCTCGTCACCGGCGCTCCCCAGCTCACTCGCATTGCCACGCCCACAGCCACCAGCGCAGCCGCCCACGCCCACAGCCAGCCCACTGCTCCCTGCACCGGGCGGTGGTGGATGTGGCGGCTGCCGTTGGTCTGGGGGAGGTGGGTCCGCATCCGGGGACCAGTGTCCTGGACATATACACAGCTGCTCTGGCGGCAGCTGCTGCCGCCAGGTGCTCTCCACTTCCGACGGCCAGATGTGCGGATCCCATCTACGCCACAGCACAAAAGCCCGGCCAGAGTACGTGCATCTCGGCCACGGCCTTCACACAGCCGGTGATGACCATCACCACCCATTCCACAAAGACCACCACCTCGCCACTGAGATTGGCCCACAAGGTCAAGGCCGTGAGCGAGGCCAAGAGGGTGGCCAAGTCCGTGGAGAACGTCAGTCAGGTGAGGGATCCTCTGGCCAACAGACGATCATCCTCGTGCATAGTCATTTCAATCCTATCATCGGATTACCTTATGTCAACTTGGCTTAGATTCGGTGTTCGATGTGTTCTTAGTTTGTAAAGCCCATACCCATACATGTATTCATAGAACGTTGATGAATTAATTAATTTGTTTTAAATACTGGTACATAAATTCCTGGTCTTATTTGTTCATTCAATATTTATTTTATTGGAGTCATTTTGTACATTTCTGTTTGTGCATTCGTAATATGAGTGATTCTCATCTTACACTATATACGTATACTTATGGTTTTATTCAGAGAAAGCTTAATGTCAAAAATGATTTTAAAAATGGTATGTGAACCCTCTTCTAGTAAAAATGGCTTACCAAGATATATTCATTTTATAGCACCCTCCCTTCCTTCTCCGAACAAATTATATATAATATTTTTATTGTCATGAAAGAAATATTTATAATTTTAAAGTTCTTAAGCTGCCTTTTGTAATTTTTTCAGGAAGAAAAATTAAATTTTGATTTAGTAAGCTTAAAGAGTACCAGAGAAGTCAATGCTTCTATTAATTAGTCGTCTCTTGCAATCCATTTTGTGTAAAGAAAATTCAACACATATTTATCTTAAGGAATCTTTAGCTTATTTCGGATTTAATATAGATATTAGAGCTAATCTATACAGAAAAATTTGCTTCCCTTTCATGAATTTTTTATTTTGCGTAAAGAAAAATAACTGTTATAACTATTCATTTTATGGGCGAAAAAAAGAATTATTTTTTCTAAAAGCTGAGATTTGTATACTTTTTTTGGCAATAAAATATTATAATTATAATTCATGTTTAGATCCCAAATTCTTAATGAAATCACCCATTAAGATTATAACGCATTGCAATGCTTACGCTTAGATATAAGGAATAATTTAATATTTTAAACTAATGTCTTAAACTATTCGCAGACGGATTCTGTCAACTTAGAGTCGATCCTTAACGACATCGAGACCATTTCGGAGGACATTCTGGCCATTCAGCTGGAGAAGAGCAAGTCGCGCGACAACCTGAGCCACAATCACAATAACAAGGACGACGATCGGGCGAAGAAGCCCTATCGCTCCGAGATGAATCTATATCTGCAGTACGACGGCACAAATCCGACCATTTCACCCGCCACAACCGAAACGGAAATCGGAACGGCTACTCCGGCGGTGACCACGTCCAGCGAGTCGGGAAACAGTGGGAGTGGTAAATTAGTGCGACGCACCCGATCCTTGGAGAGGGAGCACACCGACAGTCCTGCCCCGCACATTCCGGACCCCATGGCTCCGTTTCCCGACAAGTGCACCTATCTGGGATTCGAGCAGGTGAATCAGGCAGCAGGAGGGGCCGGAGTGCCTCCTCCATCACCGAATGGCCAGAGGCCGCCCATTGCAGCCAAGCCGAGTGTACCACTTAAGCCACCGCCCCCGCTGCCCCCCGCCCGCAGGCCAACCATGCCCACAGAACCACCGCCCCCGCCTCCAACCACTTCCGCTTCCGGCGTCATCGGCCTGCCGCCCAACAAGAGTCACCTGTACAAGTCACTCGCCTCGGCGGCGGCCAAAAGGGCCATCTTCCGCTCTTCGCCTTCGCAGTTGACCAGATCCCTGGACGTGGATCTCACGGGATCCGAGGGGGACGCGGGCGCGGAACTGCCAGCTGCTGGAAATGTGAGTATGAAAGGATAACATAAATGTGACTTAAAATCAAGAGCCAAATTACACCCAAATGTGAAACTACAAAATGATTTTTTGTAAATGTAATGTAAATAGCTTACAGCTTATACTAATAACAGTCGTTTAATTTTAAAAAGTGTTCCGAATTTGATACAATCAAGTACAATCAATCAAGTGTAACGAGATTTATATTATACACTTCAATAAATGTCATTGATTAAATTAACAAATCGTATATATCTTGTGATATAAATCTCTTATTAATTTGAAGGAGTTTAGATATGAGCTTATTGATAACATATTAAACTAGACATGTGCATTATTCTTTTATATCCTTAGCATTATTGATTTTCAAATGATTTCTGTATATGTAAACCTAACCTACCACAACCCTTTCAGATGGACGAGTTGGCGCGGCGAAAGGCACGACGTGTGTCCATCGTGTGTGGATCCGGACAGGGGAGCCAGCAGGATGAGGTGGCTCCGCCCGTGACCACCATGCCCGTGGCCACCGCCAGTTGCGTGGACCTGAGCACCGTGCTCACCCACCCGAGCGTCAAGGCCTTCAAGATGAGTCACAGCACCCCCAGTTCGCCGCATTCCTCTCGACGTCGCACCAATAGCAACTCGATGGGTGCGCCTCCGGTAGCGCCGGCGGGTGGTGGACACCCCGAGGTCGGGGCCACGGCCTCGGCACCTCCCAGCACCACCCACCATCACCACCATCGCAAGGAGGGCAGTGACCCGGTTCCCATGACGGCCACTGTCAGTCGCACCAAGTGCTCCAGGCGGCACTCCGAGGGCACCGTTCACACCGTGCACCGGAACAGTTCCGCCAGCGGCGGAGGAGGAGGAGGAGGTGGCCACCACCACCACCACAGCCACCACCACCCGCACAGCGGGATGGTGATCAGCAGCAACCCGCACCACAGCCACCATTCCCACCAGGACAGCAACCACGAGACGGTCACCTCGCTGTCCGATCGCAACTCCAATAGCTTCGCCTCCTCGCGCGAATCCTCCACG
This sequence comes from Drosophila fuyamai, assembly GCA_018153365.1. NCBI lineage: Eukaryota > Metazoa > Arthropoda > Insecta > Diptera > Drosophilidae > Drosophila > Drosophila fuyamai. The sequence continues at coordinate 113,645 of JAECXW010000152.1, forward strand.
AGCTTCAGCATGCGCTCCAATCGCCGCAAGATCTCGGTCAGTTCGCACACGGGCGGCAAGATTCCGTGGTGCGGCTGCTGGGGCAACGGGTGCCTCTAGATTCGGGGAGGGTAATCTCATCTACCGTCCAGGAAGAAACTCAGTGTAATTCACTTAGCTGGCTGTTTTTTAATCTCAATAGTTTTCATCCAACTACATAATTAATAAAGGACAAATTAGATCGAAAATTTATAACGAAATTCAAATGTAAGCATTTTATTTTTCCGAATGTAACTGATAACTGTAACTGATTACGAGATAAGAAATCAATAGATCTCTGAAAATAATATAATAAAACCAGTAATAAAAAATTATTAAATGATTTGCAACGGAAATGGACCATCATTATGTATAACAAATCTATTTGACACTAATTTCAAAATATTAAATTGAAGAGTTTAAAGCTTAACTTAGCTGAACAAGAAGTTTTTAACAGATTTGTTATATTTTAAACAGTTTTAAAGTATTTCTTTTTAAAACCACTCAGGTTGTTTATTTTGTTTTATTTTACTATTGACTGCAGCTAAGTGAAATTATACTGTATTCCATTAATAAGTGTACATTTCTAGATCATCAAATATCTAATTTATTTGTTTGTATATGGCTTAGTAATTGAAGATTGTTTAGGAAAAGCAACCCAGCATTTTGTTTCTAGAAAGCAGGTACAAAAACAGTTTTTAAAAATTAAAAATTAAATCAACTTAATCCTACATTTATCTTAAACTTTGTTGTACATACTTTTATATAAACGATTAAGTTGTAGCATTTAAATGTTGGTCTCGAAAAATAAGTCATGTAAATTGTATAATCAAACCTATGTTTTTAGAGTTGTTGCTTAATTCGGAAAGAAAACGAAATCAGAAATATAAAATAGAAATAAACTCTTTTTACTAACTTGACCTGATTAAATGATAATAGATTGACTTAAAATATATCTTAAGCTTCCAAAGACCGAATTATAGCCATTATTTAGCTGGCAATGCTAAATTGTTAAATAAGTAATAATGTTTATCGCTTTATCAGGTCTAGTTATACTCCGTCTTGTCTTTATAATTTTGAAATTAGAATTTAGAGAGATAAGTTGCCTCTAATCGGCTCGGGCTCTCACTTTTAATTCCCCGTGTCAGAACTTTTTCAGCAAAATTTCATTTCACGCTTGTTAGCCGCTCTAAAGTTCCACTCACCGCGTGGATCCGCTGACTTTAACGCCGCAGAGCGATGGGATAGAAGGACACGGCAGGCGGCGGGCAGGAAACGTCGGTTGCAACTGCAACTGAAATTGCGCAACAAGCGAAAATATACAATATGCAAATTAGCCGCAAATTAAGGTGTAAAAATGCATGACACACAAAACGCCTCTAGGATATATGCAGGAAACAAATTAAATTTTCTCCATGTACCAGTGCGAATTGCGGTTGCAGTGCAAGGCGTGAAGGTGATGGGAGCGTGGTGAAAAAAATAAAAGACCCAGGTCAGAGGCCACCGCAGTGCGCCAGAAAATATATCCCACCCGAGGGCCACAGCGCAGTTTATTGTATTCCCCATCGTGCATCCCGGATCTGAAGGACACTGGACTTCATCACTGGCCAGCTGCCAATCAATTGTGCGGCACTTGAATTCGCTTTAGAAATAACAGAGCTTATGGCATCTTCGTTTAATTGATTGGCTGCCAAGTTTTTCCAGATTGCCGCGAGTTCTATTTTATTGCAATGTGTTTGTCTTGGCCATTAACTGCTGCCAGATGCATTCCTTCATCTCCCAAAGACATGAGAAATCAATTTGTAATCATTATGAGTTGGTTTATTTGCCAATGAAAAATCATAGGGCAACCCATGAAGCCAATCAGTCCTTAAGTGCTGCACATAAACTCTTAGACAGAGTGTAATGATCCAAACAAAAACAATAAGCTTATCGCAAAAAAAAAAGAAATAAAAAAAAAAGTACTTGCCCCGGGTGAGGCTCGAACTCACGACCTTAAGATTATGAGACTTACGCGCTGCCAACTGCGCCACCGAGGCCTTGATAATATTCGTGGCAATGCAGAAACATTGCGACAAGACTAATTATCCTGTGATCTAAATTTGGACATTGCTAATCGCATATTCTTAATATATTAAACTAAGAAATACCACATTTATCCATCTCTGACGAAGTTTATTACACAAATTACTTTTCCAATCAAATTAATCAGTATGAATAATGGTTAAATAGAGAAAATTAACGAAAAATTATCAAAAATGATTACTCCTATAAACAGTTATAAATTATAGTACCATATTTTCTCCGGTCTGATTCGTTTATTAAATTTGTAATTGTGTTGACGTTAATGAGGAAACTTCTATCTCACCGAGCTATAAAAAGAGGTAAATTCCAGGGAACAAGCGACTCAGACTGACAGGTATTTAAGCTTTGCCTCTTTGATTTATACGCAAAACATACGCGCGTATACTTATTTTATGACTCTTGTTTAGTTTCCGTTGTGACGTGGCGTGGCTTGGCGCCTTCAATGAGCTGTGTCTGCACATATTTCTCAATCATTCCAAGTTTTCAGACAATACCGTTCTCCTCCATATGCAGACATATATATGAGTTTTTATGGCGCATGTTTGTTGCTGTTGTTGTGGAGGGAATGTCTACTGCTTTTATTACCATAAATTCTGTCGCTTTTCTGTCAGAGCCCCCAAACCCACTCGGTCCTCTTTTACGAGAGCATTTCATTGTTTTAGCCGCCGAGCTTTGACGTATTAACAATTTGTCAAGCAAAATTTAGCAGCAGCGGGATAAAAATCAATGCATGGTAACTAATTACTTGCTGGCTTAGGATGTCTTTCTTCCTCAGCTGCATTTACTGTACGCTGAAAAAACTGAATGAAATAATATTATGTCTAATGGTTTAACAAACTGTATTTTACAGTATTATAAAAATATGTTATTTTATTTAACAAGCATACAAAAATGTTCGGATAATTATAAAAAAAAGCTTTAAATAATCTTTTGAATTTAACTAATTTGAGTATTGCTACAAAATGTATAAACTTTTATGAATGAAATGATTAAATACAATATCTAAGACTTTCAGTTATATTTCTATAATCATTTTAGTAATAATAATTTTAGTAATAATTAGTAACACTATTTAAAAGCGTATTTTATCAAAGTGCATCTGCTGATTACTCCGCAGCAGCAGATGTGCCATGCCCCCAACTGATGTCGCTCGATCCAGCTGGCGTTGCTTTGTTTGCCCGCATTAACTGAGTGGACATCCCATCCAGTGGGCATCCACAGATGTCCTGGCTCTGGGGAGATGCTAAAAATTGCAACTAGCAACTGATGATGTCCCGTGCGATGCCCCTTCCATTCCCACATGACCAAATGAGCAGATGAGGAGCAGGCAGCAGCTGCTGGTGCAGCACTTTTTCCTCTTTGAGCCAAACACTCACTTTGATCATTTTTCATTTTCCAAAGCGACACATGAGCTCTCCCAACCCATCTAGCAGGATGTCTGCAGCTGGATTCCGGGATTCCTGGATGTGTGCGGGTGCAGGGTGCACGGGTGACAGCGTCGGACTTGCGTGATATTTTTATTAAGAAATATATCAAATGCACATAATGCACACATTCCTAGCTGCCATATATAAACCGCTGGAGACTTGGGAGCTAGCCAAATGACACTTTATTATTATTTTCATTGTTATGCGGGATTGTATTAAATTAAGCCTTAAAAACGATGATTGAGCAGCGCCATCACCTCTTTGCCAACCGAAATTCGGCTTATAGAAACTCAAATTGCCAATTTATTCATATGAGTCGCGGTTCATGTCAAGCGTTAAGTTAAGTTAAGTGACCTTTCGAATGCCTAACAAGCCAGGTTCCTCGCTTCGCCTGAGCCTTTGTTGTTCACTGAATTTGCATAATCGCGTGAAGCGTATTTGTAAAATAAAAACGAAGCAACGCACATACAGAAAATGTCAGGAATTACACATGATGTCGGGCACTTCGTGGAACTCCTGGGTCAATGCGCGGAATTCGTGTGCTAAGCCATAGGCTAACACTGAAAAAAAAGACTAAAATAACAGGCAATTTCTTAACAAATAATAATAAATAGTTTAAGTTTAAAGAGTCCTGGCATATCTACTAATTTCAGTCTTTTGATTTTTTTCATATATTTTTTATTTATTTTTATTATTATTTGGGAAGCTAAATGTTTGTTTATTGGTATATAAATTAATTATAAATTATTTAATTAAAGCTTAAGAGTTGCTTTAAGTTTATCACCGTTCGAATAAAATTGTTGTTGATATTATTTTAAATTAAATGCCTTGTCTTTAATACTAAAAACCATGAACTTTTTACTTTCATATTAATACAAGTTTATTTTAAGTGGAATTATACGGCTTTGGAGGCGGCGAAGCAGGCTAAGAGTGCCTCTGAATAATTTGCATTTAACATGCGCGACATGAAAACCAAATAAACAATGCTTTCGACTCCTTCCTCTAAGTCGAGGGGCAATTTGTCAGCTGCTAACTGGTCACCAGAAAGTGCGCCTGTTTCCTTCTGGTGATTTGTTGCACTCGTTTTTCATTTGACTAAATGCTGCAAATGATGCGATTCGGTATGTGAAATGTGCACGCTTCTGTCCAGTGTCCCCCTGCGTATGCTTAATCTGGCTGAACTGGAATATCTTTCGCCTGGCTGTTAGTTATGAGTTATTGCCAGTTCAGGCGAGACGTATAAAAACAAAATTAACATAATTTAGTTGCGAAGCAGGACAGGCTGTCCAGTCTTGGCCAAGTAAATAAATTGTAAAACTTTTGCGAAGAAGAAAATGTATTGATAAGGCCACAGCTGAAAGTCAATAAAGGGAGCGAAAAACTTTTCCCATCCAACCGATGATCATCATTTCTTGTATATAAACTCCTCTATATTACATACATGTGCTTGGACAGCGTGAGCAAAGCATACATTTGATTAATATTAATGCTAGTGCTAAAGCCGTGAATAAAAACAGCAAAAGTGTGTATAATAGTAGCACCAAATTTTAAATATTTTCATTAAATTCTAAATTCAAGAACACAAAACTTATTTTTTATGTAATAAAAATAGTTTTAAATATAATGTTTTTAAACATAAAAATGTAACTTTGCTTTTTTAAAGAACATGTTTATTTTATTTTTAAAAAAAGGGAAATTCTTTTAATTGTTTTAGAACACAGTACATTAAACGATGACAGGCAAAACGTTTATTTGAATATTAATTATGTTCCTATCATTATGTATTTTTGCGACCGCAGCTGTATAATCATAATATAAAAACAAGGACATGCAATATCAATAAACCCAATGGCAGACTCCTTTTTATGATTTATTGTGTTTGACCAGCGGACGTGGCCCGAGCAATTTCACCTTGGCTGCCATCATTCTCGTGCTCCATTAAATCTTTGGCGACACATTCAATGAGCCCCATAACGTGTGCCCTAATACGTTGTCTGTCCCCTCCTTCTGCCACCCCCTCCTAATATCCTTTGTTTATAAATGTTCTAATGGAGGGCAAATTATTATTTTTCCTTTTTGGTGTTTGTGCATGTCGAAGCTGCTTCCTTGACGCTGTTCGAGTGATAAATTGATTGGACTACATACACACAGGCCAGAAGGACCTCACTTCTGGGCAACATTCATATCGGCGGTCAGGCGTAGTAAACCCGCTGTCAACCCCTGGCCAGGACTCGGGTATGTGGCCAATTTATGGTTAGGGCCACTGGTCAAAGGATAATAGTCGCACACTGTTCTCGGCTGGATTGCCTTGGGGTCACAGGTCGCCTGGAATCGTCGTGTACTCCGTGTAGACCCGGTCCAATTGTTTGCTCAAGATCAAATGGCCTGTATGCGGGTCCATGTTTACAGGCGTCTCCAGTTTCTCAACGAGAAGTGGTCTGGGTTCCAAGTGAGGAGGAAAATGTTCAAGGCTCCTTAGAAGGAACATTCGAGTTTATCATGATTCATGAATATACATATTTCCGGTGTTTTTCTTGAGCAAAATAAAAACAATAAACTTATAATAAATATAGGAGTTATGCTATATTAGTAAATATTTAATACTTTACTTAGTTTAGTTTTACATGACATGGACAAATGTAAAAGCAAATTTTAAAAAGATAAAAAAACTTATCAAATAAAAAAATTTAAAATCGGTCTTAAAGGCATGGACTTTGAAGACACATTCTTACTTTTTTGGTGAATTAAGGCATAAAACTTCTTGCTTTTAAAGTGCGTTGAAAGAGTATACCAAATTTCGATTTATCTTTGTGTGTTTCCCATGTTTTGTTTTTTCATTGTTTCCTACTAAATTATAATAAATGTCCTTTCACTTACCTAACGCCACATTGAGATTTAATTTATGGTGCAAAACTTTTCTGGGTGAATATTATTGGTCTGGGCTCTGTAAAGGTAGAGCAAAGTATTTCTTCCCCACAAATTATAGCCTTTACCTATCTAGAACATTTTTCTCCCTTTCGCTAAAGATCATGCAATTTGCATTGCAGCGACCTTCAGTCTTTCTGTTTCGCGCAATTTCGTTTCAGTTTAACATAAATATTTTAATGGCTGTTGTCATTGTATTTAATTTCGCTGTCAAAATCAGTGGCAACTAACAAACGGTTTCTCTTTCTCTTGTAGTTTTATTTTAAAATATATAAATGCGACTGTGGCATTTTGATTATAATATGCCTCATTAAAAATAATAAACTGTCAGCTAAATGAAGGCGAACGCCAAATACCGGCACCTCTTCTGTTTCTCCTTCTGTCGGTAAATTTCAAATTTCAACATTAATTGTACAATGAGGATGAGCAACTGCAAAAGTTTTCTGGTTCTGGTTCTGGTTATGCTTCTGTTTTTGGTTCTGGTAGCTGTGGGGCTTTGTGGGGCTCGCTTTTGTAATTGTATCCTTGAAATGCATATCTGATATTTTTGCAAAGAGCTTAGAGCCATCTCCCCTCCACTATTTTATAAATATTATATGCAAACACATCTAAACATTAGATTCCCTGGCTGTGTATGTGCGTTTGTTGAAACCAAATGCGGTTTTCAGATGTCTTCTCTTTTTTGCACTTTAGCCATGCACGAAATGGTGGGCGGGGCAGGGGGCGCTAAGGGAAGGTGTTGGTGTTTATGGCAGCAGAAAAGGCCATAAAATGAACAAAAACATATTCTCCCGCCTGCAAGCGAGTGTGAGCGAGTGGGTCCAGGCATGCAGCATAAACGGCATTTTGAGACTGCAGCAAAAATGTACAAAAGCCTCAGATTTCATACACTGCCCAAGGACCCCCGCAGTCCTTTCCTGGCGATGGCCGCGTGAGTCGTGAGCATGGGACCGAGGCCGAAATCACCAAATCAAATCGGATCGCACCTGATTATTCCCCACGGAGCTCAGGTTTTTGGTTGCCATCCGGGCCCGTAATTTATCACATCCCTGACAACCATTTTCCCACTGAAATTGAAGCTGCACATTCACAGCATTGTAGGGCCAACATCAACATCAGCACTTGTCTTGGCCATGTCCCGAAGAGAGAGGGGAGAGGGGGGACAAAGGCATTTTGGTCGACCATGGTCCACATGGCGTATACGGAATATGGAGTAGGGAACACAGGAAGGGAATGCAAGGTGACGCTGCCTCTGCTGCTTTGCCTTTGGTCCTGCGGTTCTTTAGTCCTATTTGGTCCTGAGCTGCACATTTGTTAGCAGCAGCAGAAATTAAAATGTTTACACAACCGAATGCCAACGACGTTTTAGCATTCAGTCACTTGTGCCCTTCAGCATCAAACATTATCCTGGCAGTGACGTGGCTAAGGCGACACCTTCGGCCTTGTTCATCCTACACAGAAATATAAAAGTCAATGTTTACTCTAGAAATAGGTACTTGGGAAGTATACTACATTATCACAACAAGAGAGAAAACAACAATTAATAAGAAACCAAATTAAGTATAGAAAATTTCTTTCCTTGTATAAGTTGACCTGAATGGAAAAAAATGAAGTCCCCTTAATTATGTCAGACACATAAAAGCTAATCTTAAAGCTAATATAAATATGTCAATAGGTAGATATTGTATTATATGCTTAAAAATATATATTTGTAAAACTAATTGTCAAATTATTATAGTAATAAATAGAGAACCTTACAACATAAAGTTTTCTAAGAGTTCTCGATCTTGAGAAATGTTAACATATTACATTGTTATAATTTTGCCAGTGTGCAGGCAACAGTTTAGGTATAGCCGCATTCAACATCCGATGTTCTCTGGGCATTTGGCTTTCGGTGCTACATGCATGAATAGGGTGTCACATGTTTGGAGTTTTCATTTAAATGCTCGAACAAAGGCGCAACACCAGAGTCGCCTGGAATCGCATCGCATTTTCAGCGCAATTAGTGCCAAGTGGTGAGGGCCAAGTGCCAGGGACCTTGCCAGGCATTTACCTCATTGCACAAGGACACATAACTCAACTCGGACGAAAGGAGTAGGAATGCGTACCGGGTCCTGGGGGAGCAGGATAAGGACCAAGCGGTAGACAGCCGTTTATCCCCTGCGGGCTGCGCTTATTTATTCGCTTTGCGTAATCTTAAGCACCTGACTGCCGCAAGTGAAATCTCCGTCAGCCGCAACTTAACACCGTTTTAATCTGCCATTTGGCACCACTTCCGTGAACCACCCGCCGCCACTTCCGCCTGGGGCATGGACTCCGGACTGGGAACTCCGGACTACAGACTCCGGCCGGGAAAATAACATTATTGCAGGCAACTTCTTAGCGGCAGTTTGTTGGCTAAAGTGCAGCTGAATATTTTATGAACTCGGTGAGCACTCCGTCTTTACTTCAACTGCCCACTCCACGTCATCCAAGGACGACTGCGAGGACCACAGAAAAGAGGAGTTTCAAAAGCAGCAAAAACTCACCGCGGCGAGTTGTCGCATAGAGGTTTTCAGGTCCTGTAAATAAATAAGCCCTTACTGATGCAGAAAAGGCCATGATGGATGATCAAGAAAAATTCTACAAGTAATCTCCTTACCAAAGCCATCGTTTTCATATTGCAGAGCGAAGATGTTAGAGAGGTTTTATTTTATATATTTTCCAAAAATTTTTATTATTGATGTATTATTAGATTTAATAACACACATATATATATTTTAACAAGCTACAAAAATCTGACAAGATTGGCCAAGTTGGGGTCTCTTACTCCAAAATTGTGCATTAATTTTAATAAAATAACTGTAGGTAAAGATATTAGGTATAAAACGTATTTACATTAGCTACCCAACACGATCAATCAAGTCTTCTTGGCAAATCCGAAATCTGGTTTTTGGTTAAATTTTTGGTTTAAAAACTTTTTGAGATGCATTAAAATCCTGGACTTAATAGAAATATTCCTGGGAAAATCTGTCTGAGCACACACTTTGACATTCAAATTGAATACAGGCAAATGTGATACAAGAAATTCGAGATTTACTTGCAAAAAAAGGACATGAAAAGGACTCCTTCTCGATGGGTGTGCACTGTTTCTCGGTGTTTTGCATTTAAATAAGTTTCTGCTGCAACAATCGCAAAAGGAGCTTATGCCAGCTACTTACCTCACATTTTGCTATGAACTAGAGAAAATAAATGTACAATTTTCAAGCAGATGCATTTCAGAAATATCACATGAATTTCGTTATAAAAGTTTTAAAGAACTGGAAAAAGAAAAATCAACTGGGTGGACAATTCAATTAAATATTTCACAGGTTTTTTAAAGTCGTATAATCGGGAAATATATAAAATCAAATGTACAAGAGCGAAACGATAAATAAATACAAATACATGACTTATAAGATTATATTTTTTAGTTCAAATCTTAAAGGCTTACAAATAAAAAGGTTCTATTGTAAGTTAAGAAACATTTTTTAGGGTAGAAGATTTATTAAATGATTCCTGCTGCCAGGTCAAAGTCACTAAACCAGAAAACACGCAAAGTGAAATGTACATCGGCTTGAAAACAAATGGCAAAACAGGCCAACTTCCAACAGGCTACTAGCCAACTTTGGCTCTCATTCCCGGTGATTTATTTGGAATTCACTTTTGGGACTCAGTCCGCCGTTCGCTTATTTGTCTTTGTTTGCTGGCCTTGTCTACTCTACTTACTCCCACTTCCACTCCCACTTTGTCTTCTTCTACTTTGTTATGGCCGCCAATTGAATTTGGTTTTATTGCATTTATTGTGGTGGCTGCGTCTGCTCCTTGCTGGTTGCTGGGCATTGTTAGCCGGTCGACTGACCTCAGTACATTATCTCTAAATAATTTATGTTTGTATACATTTTAATTTAATTTATTTGTCCGAGTCGGAATATTTGTTCATTTCACTTCTATTCGATGTTGTTCTTGCCTGGGTGGGTTCCGATGGGTCTGATGTTTGGCCAGCAAACAGAAGGCACATAATGTATATACGCTCGTATATGTAATACGACGCTGTGTGTTGGGGGAAAAGCCAATATTGATTGAGTAGCCGCAGCGTTGACCCGCCTCAGCAAATAAGTAAGATATCGTAAAAAGGCCTGGATCCCGTGTAATTGCTGATGCCATGTGTGTGCGCATATAACCCCAGATATATGGTCAGATAGTTTTTTATTTCCCGAAGATTGTTTCATTTGCTGCCCTCCTTTTCGCATAATGGAAATTGCACACTGGAGACGTTCGGATTGATATAAAACAAAATAAATAAATTACCCCTTAGTGCCATCAATTTCCACAGAAAAATATACTAACACACAGATTTAATACAGTGTTAAAAAAAGTTCCCTGTTATACCAGAATGTTAAACAATTGCACAAATTTCTTACTTATTCCTAATAAAAATGTGTCAAACATCATGAGTAATGGAAAATTTTATTTTTCTACTTCAAAAAGTCTTTTTAATTTTTTTCTTATTAAACTGGTGAGTGTTCAAACGTTTAAAAAATATGATTTACTTTTAACACTAAGCTTTTAAATAAAGAAATTAATTATCGCTCGTAGATCTGTTATGCCGTCGAGTTCTAGCGCTGTTTAAGCCACATTAGTTGATTAAAGTTACAGACAAGGGCATGCGAAAACATTTAATACCAAAAACCAAGGATAATGCCGAAGGCTGTAAAAAACAAAATTTTAAAAATGCTTTGTGCGGGCTTGTCAGTTGCCTTGTAGATTGAAAGCAAACGCAAATTGAAGAACAACTTCAGTATGTGCACATGCAGCGCTTAATGAGATGAGTTCTGCCAAGTGGCGTGTGTAATGTGACAGGGGCGTGGGTGCAGGGGGTGGTGCTGAGGGGCTCATGGGGAAGGGGCCTGTTGTCGTCTGGCTGCGGAGGAACAATAAAGCCCGGGGCCATTATCAACGAGGGCCCAGCAAATGTGACAATGCGAATGACACAAAAGCGCAACTGGATTAGCATCTGCCAGTCGGTGTCTCGATTCCAGTTTCCGCTTAGTCCCCTATACCATTCCGTCCGCACCAACTATTCCATCCTCCCACTTCCTACTGTGGAAGTGTGTCAGGTTTCGTCTTTGTCAGCTTCATTAGGGCATCCTAAAGTGAGAACTAATTTACAATATTGAAATTTTTTTATAAAATCATTGTTTTATATATTAATGCTTACAACTATTTTCTCGAAATGGGATTTGGAAAAGGACGAAAAAAGAAGATATTCGGAATGAAACCAATTTCAAAATTATAAATAAATCGTTCGAGTAAGTGCAAAAATTACATTACACATAATACAGTATTTAGCAATGTTGCTAACAAACAATAGTATTATAAACGCAATTAAGGAAGACAATTTAAATAAGTGTTTATTGTACAAAATTATGCATTTAAAATTTGTGTGCTAAACATATTGCTATAGGGCAGTTGTATCTTTAAATGTAGAAAAGGTTGTAAATTGTAATTGTAATTGTAATTGTCCTTACTAAAAAATATTTTACGTATAATTAGTTTCAGGCAATGATTTTTGTACTGTTATGGAAATAAAAATATATGTTCCCTCTTTTTATACCCGTTACTCGTAGAGTAAAAGGGTATATTGTATTCGTGCAAAAGTATGTAACAGGTAGAAGGAAGCGTTTCCGACCCTATAAAGTATATATATTCTTGTTCAGGATCACTAGCCGAGTCGATCTAGCCATGTCCGTCTGTCCGTCTGTCCGCCTCTCCGTCTGTCCGTCTGTCTGTCTGTCCGTATGAACGCTGAGATCTCGGAAACTATAAAAGCTAGAAGATTGGCATTTTGCATGTAGATTTTAGGAGTTCCTACGCAGCGCAAGTTTGTTTCAAAATGGTGCCACGCCCCCTCTGACGCCCACAAGCCACAAGCTGTGGCCACAGTTTTGATGCTATTATGAAAATTTTTTTGAAGTATATATTTGTTTCATCAATACCTATCGAATGGCCTAATAAAAGTTTGCCACGCCCACTCTAACGCCCAAAAACCTATGCCTGGTAAGCGCCTACATTTCTGCCTTTCATGGCCCGCAATAGTGCAATAGCGCCATCTAACGGATGAGTTTGGAACAACTGGCCAAGGTGCTCAACAGAGTCAACGTTAATTCTCGATATGGATTTCTATTAAAGGAAATTGCGATGGTTTTCATTTGTCAATTCCGATCTATATCCTTAGAACTATGCAAATCAAATCAAGTTAGCCAAACTGGAGGTGTTCCCTGGGTACCGATTTTAACATAAAAATCGGGAGCTAATTCGAGCGGCGAAAAACATACAAGAAGGCATATTTATATTAGTTGTTTAGCTGAGTAACGGGTATTTAATAGTCGGGGCACTCGACTATAGCGTTCTCTCTTGTTTTTCTTCAGTTTAAGCAACGTGCGAGTTGCTGACCTCATTCATAATATTCCATCATTTACTACTCTAAGGCAAACCTCCAGCAGTCTAAAGCAGCGAAACTCATATTCGACTGCAACGTATTATTTTTGTCAAAAACGGGCAAAAAGGAGCAAAGGATATTATTAATAACGTAATGTATACATTTTTGTAAAAAAATATACAGTTTTTATTAGCTTGCTACTGCTTGCGGCAAATAAGTTGTACGAAACACAATTGGGTTGGGTTTCAGCTGTTAAAATACTCTAACTACAAAACAAAACATACAGAACCTATAGAAACTAACACGCAACGTTGAGTCTGAATTTCCGTGCTATAATTTGGCATATATACAAAATTCCTTCACTTAAATGAAAAGAAAAACAAAGGTTCAAATTTAGTTATATCAACGGTTTTATGATGCTCAAATTTCACTTAGTTAGCGTCTTATTTCCAGAAAACTTTGCATTATCTTTTCTTGTTTAAGAATAATTGTATAACACATTACGCCCATAACTAAAAAAAATTAAAAACAAACCTTTTTTTGCGAAAATTTCGTAACTTTCGCCCATGGTGCATTGTGAGCTTTTACATTGCAAATTTTACAACACTGGCGCAATTGTCAAATGCAAATGTAGCCTCGGCTTAACGAAATAAAAACAAGCTGAATAAAGTACCGAAGCGGCAGGGCAAACATGGAGAACTTCATCTCCGTCTCGGGCTGTCCTGGTAATGACAAACTTGTATTTCGAGCACTCACACTTTCAATGTCCCGATCCGGAGGACGGAAATCTTGGCATGCACACAGGGAGAGGGAGAGGGACAGGGACAGGGATTATGCATATTTCGCCAGCTACTTGGAGCAACTCACTTTGCATGTCTCGCTGGGCAAATGGAATTCTGATGTATGGCCGCCTTTGTTTTATTAGCCCGCTCAACTATTTATTTCCATCGGAATTACTTGGGAGTGCTTCGTTTTAAGGTTTATGCGAGGGGATCATATTTCGCACTCTCCGGAAGAAACGGTAATTTGCATAAGCATAAAGTCCACATCCTCCAGGAGCAGCTGGTAGTTACCGTATGTTTGTTTGCCCTGCAGCCGCAGGGCTGGGACATCAGGAGAGTCCCAGTTCCGGGCCGTATCCATGGACTACTGGTCTAGTGTTCTCTGGGCCAAGTTTATGACTTTGCAAATTGTCGTAAACTTGCCAGCGGAGTTTGTGTTACATTCGGATTACGTTAGCAGCAGCTAACCTTAAGTCAGTTTCCATGTCAACAAGCCGCAGTGCTAAGAGCCTCGGATGGCCAGCCTCGTATCCAATGGCCTGTAAACAAGTTGTCACCCTCCTGGCAACCCTGGCTCCATTCCCCTGTCCCCCACATCGGCAATTAGTGATTGCTGTCAGAGGCATCAGACCCAGTGCAAACAAAGCCGTTCTCACCCAATTCCAAAAGCCCAATTCAGTTGCGTCCCGCCCATGAAACCGTAATTTATATCGCTTTCCATTTGCTTACGGTTGCAATGGTTTTACGCTTGAAAAGTGCAGTAACGTTGGTCATGGTAAGGGGATTTTAATGGTACACGGGTAAACTTTCTGATACCGTACATATTATTTGAAATGTATATTAAGTTTGATCTTTAAGCGTAATGTAAAAACTAAAAAAAATACATTGGGACTCCAGAAACTTAAAAGAATAGGTTAATAAAAGTATAGCCATTTACCACAAAAATTTCATTCTTAAGCTGAAAACAAATGTAAAACAAATGTAAAAGTAACATAGAAATACAAAAATTAATTACAATGTAGGAATATATAAAATATCTAAAAATACACTTAAATGATTTATATTTCATTTTATCAAGGTTGATTGATTTAGTTTAATAAAGTAGTTTTTCTATATAAAAATGATTCGAGTTTCTTGCCAATATATTAAAATAATGAATTTGATGGTACATTTTACTGTCCATTTTGTTCAGTGCACATATCAATGCTCTACACATGGTTAATTCCTCTGGCTGTCTTGGCACTCTGTCAAATGCTGGGCTCGCTTGACAGTTTTGTAAGTTTCACTCAGTCAATTTCACGGCCTTGGAAAGATTGCAATATTGAGACGTTGTACGCCGTATTCCCCCTTCCGGCTCTCCGGACTCTCCAGCCCAGTCAGACGGAAAGCCTTGTGTAGCTGAAAAGATGTCGGCTGCTTTCGTTGCGGAGGCGGCTGCTTGTTAGCGCTGATTTTATGCAGATTTCCACGGTAAATTTATGTAGAGCTACGCGGATACATTGTTGCCGATCCACGGATTCCCGACTATCTGGAATAGCGGAGGGGGCGGACTACAAGTAGCGACAAAGAACACGAAGTGTACGTTTCATTTCAAATTGATTTATGCGCGACTTTCCCTTCTTCCCTTCTTCCCTTTTCTTTTCCGGTTCTCCACTTGCGCAGAGTTTGGGCCCTATATGCTTGATTACGTTCGGAATTGGTTCGCCCAGCAGCTCACGGAGGCGGTAATCAAGGATACAGGGACAGACGGGTTCCGTGGAGATGTCTGGCGAGGACAGGTGCCCCAAGATAGAGCCAGGAATTCAAAAATAGAAGATAGCCAATAATTTTCCATAAAAATAAACTTAAATTAAAATGTGGGACAACGTTAGTAATGACTTACAATAGAGCGCTGAAAAATCATTTGATAATATTAGTATATACTGTTAACTAACTAAAACTAAAGAATCCAATGACAACCAAAAATAAATCAAGAAATTAAAGCTAAAAGTAAATTTTTTAAAGTTAATATATCTTGTGGTTTGAGCTCTGAAAAACTTCTAGCCCGCTGTTTTCAGATTGAGTGACAGCAAAAACCTTTCTGCATCAACAGCCATTTATCATAATGCGTCGAGAGCGGAGTTTGGTGGCTTAATCAATTCCTTTTCAAAAACCAAATTTATTGCTAATTACCGCGAAAGTTCAGCCACTCTCCCACGAGCATACACACAGATACACACACGTGCCCGGAGACACACACAACCATGCAAATTTGATACCGAACTCGCAAATTAATTGCGGGTTCGCTTGGGTTGCGCCCCCAAAATGCGACTTTTGCCTGTCGAAGCGATTAGCAGCCTGGATGTATAAGTGTATATGTATATCTATATGTCCGTGTATCGCTTGGCTTATGCATATGTGCTGAGTATGAAAGAGAACCCCATACTCTCCCGATTGGGCGCCATAATTAATAGCGGCTTAACTTATAATTACGGTCGCCGAGACCACAAACAACCATTTAAGCCTAATAGTTGAGGTATCCTGACTTGATATGTTTTGGGGAGAGGAAGTAGTAGTCATTTGATTTGGGTCTGCTGCTATTAAGAAGGCACTGGACAAATCGTAAAACAATATTTAATGCTTCTCTTCTTAAATTGAATATATTCATGTCAGAAATAGCTTAGAACAAATTTAGGACGATTGACTTTTGTCAAAACGATGACGATTATTGGAACCAATTTGAGATTTTGAGTTTAGCTCAATACACTGTTCTGAGCAATTTGCACAATTTGCACAGATGGAGAGAGTACGATTTTTTTAAGAAATTACCTTATTGCACGATTTTGTTACCATTTTTTGACTATAAAATTGGTTAGCGGTAACATCATAATAAAAATTCGGTATAAAAATTAATAATAAAAATTCCTTTGTCGAATATTTATACCCGTTACTCGTTGAGTAAAAGGGTATATTGTATTCGTGCAAAAGTATGTAACAGCTAGAAGGAAGCGTTTCCGACCCTATAAAGTATATATATTCTTGTTCAGGATCACTAGCCGAGTCGATCTAGCCATGTCCGTCTGTCCGTCTGTCCGTCTGTCTGTCCGTCTGTCTGTCCGTATGAACGCTGAGATCTCGGAAACTATAAAAGCTAGAAGATTGGCATTTTGCATGCAGATTCTAGGAGTTCCTACGCAGCGAAAGTTTGTTTCAAGAAGGTGCCACGCCCCCTTTATATATCGCTTATATCGCTTATATCGCTTATATCGCTTATATACGATCGCTTATATACGATTTTAAAAATTTAAATATTTCGGAAAAGTAAAAATGCAGTTTTATTGTGTTTATCAATACCTATCGAAATGTAAAAGAAATTTTTCAAATCGGACCATTCGTTAATAAGTTATGCGTGATCAAAGTTTCTATCTCCATCTCCCTCGCAATCCTTTTACCTGAGTAACGGGTATCTGATAGTCGGGGCACCCGACTATAGCGTTCTCTCTTGTTTTAAATTCAATTTACAGATTCCTTATGAAAAAATATTTCAAACATTAATTTACTGAAGCTTCTCTGTCTAATCAGACTGAACTTTTTATTCCGAACTTGCCCTACGTGGCTATAGATAATTGAAAATTAATTTGTTAAAAAATATATCTATGAGAGAATATGTCTTTTTAAACTGAATCTCAAAAAAATTTCTCGTTAATTTTCTTTGTTTTCGTTTCACCACATAAAATCAAGCACCCACATTCGTATAGAGTCGGAACCATTTTGTCAGCTTGACATGCCAAATAGTCGCCATCCTTTGGCCGACTGACCCATATTTATGTGTATCTATGTATATATACATATATCCAGAACAATTTGTATCTCTAACCAGACAATTCACCAGCCACAAGTCAATCGAAAAGAGTAACAAAAATGAAATGCAATACTGAAGTGAAATGAAAAGCAGATGTGGCATCAGTTGATTTTTGGAAATGTTCTGGGAGCTTTTTCCTGCTGAACTGAGTGACTTTAGCGTGTCAGTCCTGGATTGAACACGCCCCGGTTTCCAAGACAGTTCCAAATGCATTTTTGTTAGCTCCAATCCATGTTGAACTAGTGGCTTCATTGCCCTGAAGTAACAGTGTCTGTCTTTTAACATGATTAAGTTAAAAGGAAATGGAATTTGCTCGTATAAATAAAACTTAAATGTTTATTTGTTCTATTAAATGCTTTGCCAATCGAGAGTTTTATGTTGGCGAATTTATTTATAGTTCTGTTTGTTTTCATTAGACTTTGTACGACTTTTATTGCTCAATATTTTTCCACTGTCGAACGGCTTTATTTAGGTTTTATTGTCCACTGTTAATAGTGTTTCTCTCACCCTCTTTTAGCATGTCAATTGTGTACATTAAATATAAGTTTTTATAGATATTTCGAAACATGGTCAAAAATGCCCTACCAGACAATCCAAAACTACTATTTCCCGCCTTTAACTCTTTTTTATTTACAGCCTTTAAAAGGTTTTTTTCAGTTGTGAAAACAAATGCCAGTGGATGCATTTAAATTAGATTTCTTTGTTTATTTTAAAATGAGCAAATTAAATATTTACGGAACAGAACATGTCTGGGGAAAATATTTTTGCGAGGGCCATTGATTGATTGCTCTTTAAAGTAGCAGATTAAAATTAGTATGTGGTTATTATCAGCAGATTTTATAAGCAAGTCCATGCAGTATAAATGCTACTACAAACATATTTTTAACTTTAAGTTGTAAAATTAATCTAAAACTTAGATTTAGTAAAATGAAAAATTGTCAGTAAGTAAATAACAAAAATTGGCAGCACAACTTATGATATTCCTGATTTTGTTTCCACACAACGGATCTTCTAAAGGGAATTCATGCGATTGAAACACAAACAAAAATTAAACGACCCTTAAAAGCATGCTACATTTTTTGCTAACTAGACAATTTGAATTTATGCATATGTACATGCCAGTGTAAACATGCAAGCAAAAATATTTTCTGTTTGCAGTTTATGGTTACGCAGGTAAAAAAGTGGTTAGATATATACTGTCATCTATGGATGTATGTGTAGGGGATCAAGATATGATGGAGACCGCAGCAGTGTTTAGCTTGAATTACAAATATGTAAATATTTGTCAGCTAATGGTGGAAAACAGCAGCATATTTTTGGAAAGCGCTGAAAAATTACATATATATCAAATTGAAATTAATCGAAAGCGATTAAAGTATTGACACTAATTGAAAGTCTGGCAAACAAAATTTTGCTGCCTAAAGTTCAAGCGATAAGGAAGTAAATTATGGCCCTATCAATTCGCGACTTTAAGGTCCCGAACACTTTAATGTCAGACCATCGAGATGGGCCAGCAGAGCATCTAGCGAGATTTATAAGAAGTAAAATTAATGTGGCAGCGCGTCGGAAAACGCAAAGCGGAGCAAAAACCAGCAAAAGAAAAGTTGAGCAGCAAACAGCGATGATTTCTCGGAGTTGGTGAAGAGGAAAAAGCGGGAAGGGAATATGGAACGTAGCCGGATTTGGGGGACATTTTTAGGGGCGATGAGTTCCAGGCCTGCGATTCGAATATATTTCCATCGTTGTCGTTGTGCAAATACACACAAGAGGAAGGGAAACTTTTCGCGGCCAATGGCCATCTAAGAGCAGTAAAAATTTATACCAACTAACTTTGATTTTCTCTTTTTCTCTCCGGCCTTAACATATTTTAATATATTTTCTCAGTCCTTATGCAAATAGTTTTAAAATATTTTTGAAACTAAACTATTATTATACTGACTATTATTATAAAAGGAATATCACAAAGTCAGGAAATACAAAAAAGTGCTTTCGCATAGGTATATTTTGAGCTCCTTCAGAGATATTCTTCAGTGTATGTAGTGAAATTAAATAGTTAAAACCGTCCATGCTAACTTTATTAAACAAAAAACAGAAGCAATGATACATATCTTATAAATTAGTGACCAGAAATTTCGATTCAAAATTTAGTAATAACAGCAATGCCTTTTAAGCCAATTAAAGTTTCATATTCTTATCTTCAATAGCTCTTAACACAACGGACGGACGGACAGAAGATCAAGAACATATATAATACTTTATAGGGTCGGAAATGTCTCCTTCACTGCGTTGCAAAGTTTTTGTATAAAAATACTATATGGTTTTGATGAGTACCTGAAGAATATTAATTCGTGATTTCAGCTATATTCAGTGTAGCATTCTAAAAGACATAAGATTTATTTCAAAATGTGAGAAATAAATCATTTAAAACATTGTAAATAAAAAGATATAAACTTTATACAAAGCTTTATTCTCAAATTTAAAACAAGAAAGGAAGCCGCTATGCCTTTGAAGCCATTTAAGCGTTGCAAAGATTTGACTAAAATTATATTACCCTCTGCAGGGGTATAAAAATACGATATGGTTTTGATGAGTACCCAAAGAATCTTCATTCGAGATTTCAGCTATATTCAGTGTTGCATTCTAAAAGACATAAGAGTTATTTCAAAATGCGAATAATAATTCGTTTAAAACATTGTTTGTTTACAGATATCAGCTTTAAACAAAGCTATATCCTCCTATTTAAAAAGGTCAAAGAACAAAATAAATTATGTAGGTATTTTATAAAGTGCCCTTTATACTTCAATTTCTGTAAGCATAATTTTGTGCATAAACCAGTCAAGACGACTTTTCTTGCCTTCCATTTAGCACATAGGAGCAAACTAATAAATCAACTTGCCCTGAATGAAATAAAATATTTGTAATGTCAGTCTTAGAGAGCAATCCTAAAAGCGGAATTGGATTGCAGTCGAAACACCTGCTGTTTAGCTGGCCGAAACGAATTCATTTAAAGGCAATTTTCATGCATCGAAACGTGCAAATTTTCCAAGCTCAACATGCAGACGAGCATGTGCTTCCGGTGTTTCTTATCCTGTCTGTCCTTTCTGCCTTTGTTTATCCTGTTGCCAGTCCTATCCCATCCCATGGCGTTTTGGCAGTTGTTGTGCGTAGTATTTATCCATCACTGACAATGTCAAATATATTGCCCATGATGAATGACTCTGCGGATTTGATAAATGTGTTTTGTGGCTTGTGCTTGCCGACGAGCTCTGCCCATAAAAAAGGCCATGGAAGCGCCAAATGATTTATAAAAATTCGACCAAAATGGCATTCAGTGCAGACACGTCACTTTTGATGTAGGCGCCCAATTGAAGCTCTGCCCTTGGCTTTTTCCAAATCAAACAAAAGCGACGTGTTCTTCCCATCCCCGCTCAATGTGAAAATATTTGCGGAATTTAAATCGGCTGGCGATGAATCTGACAAATGTTTCACAATCTTGTTCAACTCAATCGCATAAGTAATCTCCCGGGATTATCACAAGTCGAAACGTTTCCGCTTTCAGTTAAAAAGTTTCGAAACTGCCTGCCATTATGCCCCATAATTTTCATTTGCATTATCAGACAGCAGATTCATTTAGCGAGTTTAAATATTTGTACTGCCCAGGACAAGGGGTAAACCAGCAAAAAATGTGATAATGGGACCAAAAAAGAAAGAGGAAAATGAAATTATAAAGAGCTGGCCAAGAAAATATAATTGCAGTTAATGAAGCTGTTAAAATACTAAATAAATAAAGCGCAGCAAGCAGAATGAAGTACAATAAAATGAGGAACCGAACGGAGTGCACATGAAATAAATTATATGCCGGCTCAGGAAGTCAGATGGGCACGTTTCTTCCATAATGGTTGCTTAATTTTAATGAGAAATACATAAGAAGGAGATTCCCTCTGACATGTGTGAGGGAGAAGCAGTTGTGCTACATAAATAAGTCCGTGTGGCCAATTGAACGACTCCGAGACTCTTAAAGAGATGTGTCCTTTGGGCAAGTTTCCTTCATTGCGTGGGTTGTGTATCATATAAGGTATGAAAAATGTTGAGGCAATTACATGTAATGCAGCACACATTTACTTAGTCACCCAACGAGGGGATGGGAAAAGAGAAACAATTCTCATTAAGAATGAATCATGTTCTTGCACTCGAAGTGTACAAGGGCTTACGTGAGTTTACATATGTATTGAAATCAAATATTTACTGAGTTCTAAGAATCAAAATCAGATCATATAGATTTATAAAAAGTACTTGCGTGTCTTTTTAAACCATACGTGCCAACAATACATACATTTTTAAAATTTTTATAAATTTTTATAGTCTTTGTGAGCTCTACTTCGAGAATGTACAAAAGTGAGCATGTATGCTTTAAGCACACGAAGTGATATAAATTTAACATTTTGACTAAAATCGGTTAATTGAACATGGAAAAGAAATGTATATTCAGTCAATAACATTTGTTTTAAAAGTGATTGACAATGACAACTCAGACAAATCTATAACTTTGATCTATGAACCAGTATATTATCCATTTGTAATTATTGATAATAATAAATCTTTTGGCAACACTTGAAATCATAATTTAATGAACAACATATATATTGAACGTGTATGTTAATAATATCGGCATAAAATTTAAAAGTTGCAAATATTTAGGAAACGGATTTGATTTGTAGAACAAAACTTTTCTTTCCACTGTTAAACAAAAATAAGTATTTGTATTTGAAATACATGACTGATTTAAAGTCTATAATGTAACCAAGGTACTCTAGGAAAACAGGAAAATGGGAATAGTTTTGCCAGCTGCTTTGTAAACTTTGTAGTGAGCGTTACAAAAAAACTTATAAAAACAACCATTTAAAAATCGAGTTTTAAAATGTTCAATAAATCCCAATGAACTATATAAGTTAAACTTTTTACTCGTGTCCTATGGCAGAGTCTTTGAATCCATTAGGCTAGGCAAACGGCTGCTGGTCAGTGAATATTGGAGGATATGCCCGCCAACCGCCTCCTCGTCGATGCCGCAAGTGCGTTTAATGATTCAAAGCTAGTCCAGCTAGGCCATCGGATAGGCCATTAACTACAGGCCCCGGCCATGTTTTATGGCCACGGGAACACGTTCAAATTGAATACCAGCCGCCTCTTTGAGCCAAAAACTTTTTTCCTATTTTAAAATGAGGCGGGACGAGCTGATGGAAAAATGTGCATGATTTTTGACAGTTAAATACATTTTAGCTGAAAGCACTTCAACCGGTCGACTTTAATTCCAATTTTGTGTAATTTTATTGCGCTCGCATTGCTGTGCGTGTCGCGTCCTTGCTATATCCTGCATTGTCCTGTACTTGGCCGGTTCGCAAGTGCCAAGAGCCAGAGCGAAAATGTTATCAGAAACACATTAATGCGACAATTACGATGTTTTTAATTGTTTTCAAGTCGCGCTGTATAGCATTGTGAGTATAGTTGTCATCCTGTAACACCATCGCCGTTCTATTACCACCCCCAGAATGTCCTTGTTCAAGAATGGGTAATTAAAAACGTGTTATGAAGTGGGAAAGAAACGGAAGAAGTTGGAAAGAACTTGGCTGGTGGGTAAACAGAGGAAAAGCGTTAATTGCCACTGTTGGCAGAAATAAATGTTCATTTTTCGAGAATTTACTGCATAAACCAAATGACTGATGAGGTTATAAATTATTTCTGGCGTCAATAAACACGCAAATGAAACTATAAAGTAAGACCTGCCTACTGTCAATATTACTTCGTAAAGCCATCGACATTGTATTCTTTCTTTTTCAATGGGTATACACAATTTTCAACGATTTCTTCTAAGACAGCAAATTCATTTTTGTAATTTCATCTTCTGTGAAGCATGAAAGCTTGTCTTCTTCTCAAAAGATTACATTTTTCAACAAACTAAATATTAATATATAATACATACATTATATATATGTTCTGATAACATTTCTATCTTTTATTCTATTTAATACTAGTACTTAATGTGTGCATAAAAGTTGGATGTACCGTCTGCTGAACAATTTGTGATTAATAATGGGCGATACGTCAGTACCTTTTGGAATAAAACCGAAATAATTTTTAAAGGGCACACACATCTCAATAAAATATGAGGAATATGTGTTATATATATATGCTATTTTAAGAGTTCAATAACCATTGATCACGACTATTAACATGCAAAAAATTACTTATTAACAGAATCAAGTAAATATACCATTTTATTGTAAGTTCACTAAAAAACAGTATGCCAAACAACCACAAAATACATGTTATACTACTTTTTAACTAAAAATATATCTTTTTAGATTTACCAGCTATGTGTTCATTTGACCAGCAATAGTTTATTCTGTATTTACCTGTTTTGTTAAACCTTGTTGTCGTTGGATCGGTAAAATAAAGATTATCGTTTAATATGTTTTTGTATAGTTTTTTTAGTTTAGTTGTTTTTGTTGATCGAATTTAATGTTTGAAATTTAAACGAATTTATTAATTAATTAATTATTAATACAAAATAGTCTTAGCTCGTTGTTTTTCTATTTTACAGGTTGAAAAGCAACTAAAACATCAAAAGTATATTTTACACTTTTTGCCACTGATTTCAAAGTACGATACAGGTTCAGCGTTATTTTAAATGCATTTAAATAAAATGCCTTTAAAATAAGTGAATATCTTATTTTCATAATTATTTGACTAATTCATTTTATAATAACATTTCATTTAAGCAAGATATTATCTTTTGAAACAAATTAGTGAAACGGTAAGGATCTGAACCATAGACTTTATTGATCTGCAAGGGTATTTCATCCATCAGTTTTGTACTTCACTTCACTTCTGATTTGACCTCTTCTCAATTATAAAAACGAAAAAAAAATCGTTTGGAAAAAGCTGTGGAAGTTGGTGGAAATTTCATTAAATTTTCATTTCTAATTTTCCAAATGGATTAACGCTAAAAGATGCAGAAATCTTTCATCATAATTAGCACGCGGCGCAGGCACGCGCCAGAGCGCGAAGAGGGGCGGGCGGAGTGGAGGGGGTGTGGCCCGCCGTCCATTGCATAGTTGTCCACTACTTATACATATGTACTTGGTCATGTATATATATACCCCTATATATATATATGTTCGTTCGCATCGTGCCCTGTTTTCGCCTCATTTTCGTTTTGGCTTTTTTTGCCCTCCCTTTTTTTATCCCATTTTTTTATGCTTTCGTTTTTACATGTTCTTTGTTCTTGTTTTCCATGGCCTTGGGCCCTTTGACTAACTTATTTTCAACAATTTGCGACGTCGCCCCTCCCCTCCCCGCAGTTTCCCCTCGCCCCTGTCCGTTAATTAAGCGAACAGATAGAAATTCTCTTAAATATGCTGGAGTCTGTTTAATGGAAAACATAATGAAATCAGGGCGGAAAAGCCAACCCAATGAAGACGGCGCAAATGAGACAATTTTGTCTTTGATATCTATTGGCTTTTATCAATTAATTGGTAGAGAATTATGAGTCGAACTAAATTTGTATTCAGTTCGGCTTAATATGGGTTAAGTTTGCCTGCAGGGATACTTTCCCTAGTCAACCAAAAATCTCATTAAATTGGAGCAAACATTGGCATCATGTTATCACCATCTATCACTTTTAGTTCTCAAGTTTTCCAAAACTCAAAAGTAACTCATTTCGTATTGTGTTGCAAAATTACGAAATACTGTCACGTATGTTTTGCTTTTTAGAATATTGCCACAGCAGAAGCCAGAGGACAAGAAACTGCATATCAACTCAAAACATAAATTTGGGTCAAAAAGTTTAATTTAAACAAGTGTTGTTGTCGTCTTCGGTCTGGTGTGTTGATACCCGTATTTTCTTTGTTGTTGCGGGCAGAGGAGCCAACAACATCACGTATACGCAGTGTAACACAAAGTACAAATAAATTAGTTGCACTCAAGGCGGATGGGATTGGCGAAGACGTAGAGATAGCTTGGGTTGGCTTGGCTTGGGCTCTGCTGTGAAAAACTTGGCAAACGAATGCCAGAACGGAAATTTACTAATTTCAAAGTTTCGCACGCATTAACCTCGAAAATCTGTGTGCAACTTGAAGACACTTGCAATTGCAGAGACACCCCGAAAAACGAGGGAGTCTCCATCTTGCCTGTGCAAATAATTTGGGTCACGAGCTGAGCAAGCAACAGGGATAAGGATTAGGATAACCGAGGAGTGTGCAAGAGGGTGATTCGATTTTCAGAGCTCTTGCCGATGGTGCCCTTGTACCATATCAATTTTTTAGCACTTGAAATAAAAATGATCTTTCTAGAGAGGTTTCAAGGTTTCCCTTTAAACCAATGAGTCGAAAAAAGTATGGTTTTTGATATTACTAATATTTTATATTGCCACAAGAGCTTTTAAGGTAAAATCCTATTTCTAGAAACTGACAAACATTTTTTCTGTTCTTCTGCTTCGACTACAACAAAGGGAATACATTTTTGTAGCGGCTGTCGTTTTAAATATATGGGTTAAGCCCTACATTATGGTTTTTTGTGCCCAAATTCGAGCCACCCTAGCAGAGAGTGTACACAGCACAACAGCTGACAAGTTAACGCTGCGTATACGTAACCCCTGAACAGGGCAGGGCTAAAAACGTCTAAGGACAACAAAGACACGGGTGAGCGGCAGCCGAGTCGAGTTGAACTATTGTCAAGTTTTAACCTCGATATGCAGCGATGTAAGATTAGGCGTCGTCTAAGCCACGCCCCTCCCTCGCCACCCAGGGAATGCAGCGCCTTGGGGCAAAACAAAAATAAGTAGCAAAATGCCAGGCGAACTGAGCAGCAGCAGGAGGAGCGGCTCACTGTCATGCCAACGCACGGGAGTTGAGCATGGTCATGTGTGGCATTAGGTTGAAGTGGGTGGTGGGTGGTGGCTGTTGGCCCTGGGAGGGCGTGGCAGTGAGGAGCGGCTCGTGTAATCATGCAGCGACGACGACGACCTCTTGAGTGCATTACAACAATTGAAATTGCCGGGGCTGCGACTTAGACTGCGAATGGGCTGCTGCTAATGTGGGCTTAAGTGGGATCAGATGTCAAAAAATATCTCAAATAAAGTATTTAAGAAAAGCTTCCAAAATATCCGTTACTTATGTATTTTTAAAGAAACTAACAAAAATGGTTTAAATATTTTTTTGAATGTTTTCAAAAATGAACTTTCTAATATGGGGGTAGCAAAGCCATTCAAATAATTTGTAGGTATTTTTAATTTTTAAAGTTTTAATTTTTGAAAATTTCACTTTCTTTATTATTTTAATTTAATAATAATGTACAATTATTGAACTGAATAAAAAATATACTGCATGCATTTTCACTCCAAGTAAAGAAGGTTATGTTATGGTGAAATATAACTTCTGAACCATTCTATTTTTGGTTTCCATAGTTGGCTGCCCATTGTCGCCCTGATGACTGAAAACCAGGTTGAGGCTGCTCTTGGGCGGGAGGTTGGAGGTTCGAGATGAGGCCGAGTCGACCTGCTCGCTGGCCTTTTTGTGCGCATTCATCATTATTGTGGGCTCGTACCCAAGTCGTGTCACCCGCCCAACGCCCATCCATTACATCGCCCTCGACAAGTGTGTCAGGTCCAAATGGCAGTCGGCGGTTGTTTCGCGGCGTACAAGTTCAAAATCAACTATTCTCTGCTGAGTTTTCAGGCCACACACGAACTTGCACATTTTTCCAGACCACGGAGCTTTAATCGAACTAAATTTGAAAACGAATTCCAGTTAATTTCTGCCACAAGTTGCAGCTCAGCAAATGCAACAAATGGCTATAAATAAACTAAACCCATGACCCCATTAAAAATCAGAACAAAACTCGAGTAAATAAACCGAACAACTTGAGATGAACAACGAAAAAAGTTGGAAATAAACTACGAGGGAACTGTACTCAACTTGTAATGAAGTTTCAATATACAAATCAATAAGGACCAAACAGGCGGGCCAAGCTCCTTAAGTCTAGGACTTGCAGTCTGCACACGGCCCGGAAAATACGAACAAAAACCAAACAACTTCAACGTCGAGAGACGGGGCAACAATCTGAGATGCACAGATGAGGCTCACTGATGTTTGGGTCAGTTGCAAACTTTTTAGACTCCTTATTCCCGAAGACGAGAAGTCGGAGGAAAGGAGAAGGTTTGGTCTGCGGTCGGCATCGCCATCGCCATCGGCATCGGCAGTAAAAGTTAATGATGTCACTTCCACTTTTACCCAAAGGCCGATGGCATCAACCCAACCGCTTTCGATGCGAGTTGAGGCAGACCGAAGAAGAACGTGTGAAAAATACGAAACTATTAAACTATCGCTGGGCACTGAGCCAGTGCCACAGAAACCGTTTAAGCCACAAGGATAAGGGCACCATGATTGGAGGGATCATCTGATTGGGTACACGGAGCCGAACTAAACAGACACTAAACTAAATACCAAGACTAAAATTATAAACGCATTAAACATTGCATTTTTTTCCTACACCATTTCTTAAAATTTCCATTATTGTGTAAAAAATAACTAATTTCAGTGATATGATGTATTTACTAGCGTTAAAGAATTATAATTCAGTACATTAAATAAAGATATAGCATTAAAGTGATCATCATATAATTTTTAACCTCTATCAGGGCTATAGAAGTATACATTTGTGGTACTTTAAATATATTTTGGTAGTTATAACACTCTATTCCAACCAAATTATAGCCCATTTCCACTTCCAATTGGAATTCCGTTGGAAAAGATTTATGTAGACCACGAAAATGTGTAACATATTAAAAAATCTCTAATTTTTAAAACAAAACTAGTTAATAAATTTAGTTTTTCACTTATATATCAGTTGATGCATGTTGATATAGTTTCCTTTGTCCTCCTTTTAAGAAAACCTTAATTGCTGTCTATGCGTTGGACTTTCTTCACAATTGTTTAAATATTCGTGGCGAATGCTAGACCCTTCTGGTGTAATTATAATCTGACTCTTACATTTGGCTAATTCTACGAGCTTAAACACGAAAACAATTACATCACTCAAACTCAAATGGGGGATGGAGAATGGGGCCGAGAAGAAACACCAATAATCGCGCAACGCACTTAGCCAAATTTCAAGCAATTAAATCTTTAATTCGCGCTTAAAAGCTGTTTTACCCCACAGGTTCCCCCCAGCCATTTCCCCTATTTTCTGCGGGGGGTTGCTAACTAATTATAAAACGGATGCGCCGCATTTTGAACCCCGAATCCACCCGACCCCTCTTTTTTGGGAGCGCTTTGTTTAAGGCCGCAAGTCCCAACCAGAAAAGGGACAGATAAATGCGACGGTCTGCTCCTAAAATAACAGTATTTTGCATAATTGTTGACCCAGAAAGTCCGAAAAGAAAGCAGCAACAAAACAGGGGAACGATGCTGCAAAGAATGTAATTTCTTTTTCTTATTTTCCCGCAGCATTTTCCCTTGGCGTCGCTGTGGGAACCGCCAGTGATTTGTAATTAGGAAACGGCCGCCAACTGTCGCCTTGGTTTTGGCCTGGCTCGGACGATGCCACGCCCCATTTGCACCGCAACGGAGGCGGTGGCAGTGGCAGCGGCAGCGGCTGGAGGCATTAGCGAACGTTAAATACCCAAGTGCCATCTGCTAAGGGGAAAGCGGCTACAAAAAAAAAGGTGACCGGGAAAATTAAATGAATGAAAAGTGCTAGAAGAAAAGTGTAAAGCAATGACGGCGACGCCTGGTGCCCCCCAAATCCCTTCCCGCACGCTCTTTTGGCCATTTTCGTAGTTTGCGGCTTGGCGGGAAATGAGGGGGAAAAGCGAAACGGGGGTGGTGGAAAACTGTGGCAAAGATTCCACCCATTTGTGTGCGTAGTTGGCGAAAGTTTATTAAACATTTAAATTCACTCATTTCGCTTTGGGACTGCTCCTTTCTTTTTTAGCTGGGGAAATGACCAAAAATTGAAATTATTTCATGTCCGGTGTCACCATTTTGGGCTTCCGTTTTGGGTTCGAGTCGGGATGCTCGGCCGGCACCCTTTTGCTTAAAAATAAATCCATTGATGCAGAACTTTTGAAACTTCATTTTCAACGGAAATTTATAATTTTTGGGCCAACGGCCTTGGCCGGTCCTTGTTTACTCATGTCCTGTATGCTTCCGTTTTTCCACTTTTCCAATTCTCCGCCTTTTGGGCCACCGGAAAAGACCTTTTCTTTCGCATAATTTCGGGAAATATGTTTGCAGCAGTTGGTAATATTTCGGGAAAACTTTTGGGAAATGATTTATGTGGGGAAATTCCTTATAAAATGGCGAAGTGAATAGCATTCCTCAGAGCTATCGTATATTTAAATATATGTGGAAGGACTTAATTACTTTTTCTTGGTTTCTAACAGCGTATTTATCAAACAAAAACCAATTTTTTTCTTATTTACCAATTTGGTTACCGTTTTTATGTTTTTTATCTTTTAAACATTAAAACGAAAAAATTTTAAGTATTTCCGAGCTCTTTAAGTTCAAATTTAAAAATAAAAAATTATTTTGTCTTTTATCGCTTAAATCCGATAATTTGTTTATTAAAAATAGTATTGAACAGATTGATAAAATGATATAAGGTATATCATCATTTGCATAAAATAGTTATAGCATTCATTGAAATGCTTCTTAACTATATTATTGAAAATTTATATTCATGCAAATTTGTTTTTCCTTTTTTGTTGCATACTTAACACAAAGAAATGATTTAAAAATGATTTTATTATTTAAAAGACACTCTGCTGCCAATCATTTTAAATTATTCTATCCTTTTCTAAACAAACCCACGTATTGTATACCACAATTAATTTTTGGACAAAAGATTTTAGTTCCCTTTTCCATGTTCTTAGAAACTAATCGATCTTAAGCTTGGACCACCCAAAGGGAACTAAAAGCACCTTTACAAATTTTGGCAAATGACCAGCATCGCAACGGAGGGCGAAGGAAACTCTCGATGAGAATGCATCCTTGTCGGTAATAAAATCGCTTTTAAGCATAATCCTTTGCCAGCGCAAATCCCATTCAAAACGCCCGGCTTGGCTTTGATTCCAAAAGTCCCGAAAACTTTTCCGCCCTCAAATTGAAAGGAGTTTTTGTTGGGCGCATGTGGGTATGGCGTGCTTGTGGCTAGGCTCTTTGGCATTAGGCACCAACCTTTGCTCCTTGAGCCACCTTTCAATGCTTCACCTTGTGAGGATGGGTACACAGGCCCACTAACTCGCATTCAGCTGCACACTTATTAGAGGAAAGCAGGTGAAACTCATCCTTGAGGCGGTGACGTTGCACTCGGAAGTCAGTCTGCACTCGCAGCCCAGAAAATGGCAATAATGAAATCAAAATGTGAATGCCCTTTGCATTTCCTACTTACAGTTTGACCCTGTTACGAGCTAAAGCAAAGCTGAAGCTTCAGCCTCGGCTGAAACTAAATCTGAGCCTGGTCAGCCTGCAGGCATTTCCTTGCCTGCCACGCCCACCTCCAACCTCCCACGCCCCTCGTTGAATAAGCACTCATTAGTTCTGTTTCGAAGAGTTATGCGGCTTCGCTGCTTTGGCTGCTGCATAAAATTTGCATTTGAATGCTGCGTTCGAAAGTTGAGACAAATCCTTGGCGGGCATTCCCCTTAAGCTGTGGCTGCTTTTGTGCGGATTCGTTTTGGCCAGTAGTTCAAAGTGCATTTTCAAAAGCTTATTCAAATTTTCAGATTAGGGGATCTATGTGCCCTTACTTGGATTGTTTCCATAGCCAATTGACTGAATTGATCTTTAGTTATTGATTGCAGGTGTACAGGCAATCGGTATTGCTTACATTTTCTTAAAATATATAATCTATTTTATAATGCCATCTGACTCTAACAGTTAAAATAATGTAAGCGAAAGAAAAACATTTTTAAACATTGCAATGGTTGTGTTAACAAAATACGTTTTGTCTTTTTGAAATCGCGTTTACATATGTCTAGTTGACCTCTTATTGCCACATACGTTATTTTTGTTATTGTTTCAGAAATCTGAAACATTTGAATTTTGTGAAAAAACGAATGTTAAATGTATTTCATAAGTTTTTTTTGCGTTGTTTTTTTTTCAAGAACAGTTTTTTACAGACATTTATTAAAGGTCTTCTTGGAGATGTATTTGAGGGTATCATCTTAGATGGAATTACCACACATTGACCGATTTGGTTAGCCCACCAGTTTTATATAACCTTTTTTTGTCGCATACGCTTTTTTTCTATTAACAAGATATTATTATTTTGGGGGTATATTTAATGTAGAAACAATACCTATAAAGTTTGTCAAATTTAAACATTTCACAAATTTAGACATTTGACAAACTTTACCTTACTATTTTACTTTCATCGATTGCGAGTCATTTTCATTTAATTAATGCCCTTAGC
Source organism: Drosophila fuyamai (assembly GCA_018153365.1). Classification (NCBI taxonomy): domain Eukaryota; kingdom Metazoa; phylum Arthropoda; class Insecta; order Diptera; family Drosophilidae; genus Drosophila; species Drosophila fuyamai. Next base: position 145,652 of record JAECXW010000152.1, read on the forward strand.
ATCCCAGCCTGCGATATTAGCAGAGATTTCTATTATTTAGACTTACTCTGTGACCCAATTTTGGTTGCCAGACACAATGCGGCCGGCAACAATAACAATTGTTGGGCATCGACTGTCCTAATGGATATTGCAAATCAAGTCCACAATCCTTTCAATCACATTTGTCCTTGATGATTAGTCTGGGGAATCGGACAAACACGTCGACCTTGACCCGGTAGCCCATGTCAAACTCTTTTGCGTTGAGCTGGATTAATTTGATACTTCTGCAGTCACATTCAACCTTCGTGACTAGGGCCAAATTAATTTTATTTCAATTTTAAAATAAAATAGATTAGGCATTGAACTTTTTAGTCTTGTTTTATCATCGCCATGGTATTAAAGTAGGTTTTATCTGAGAAATCGGTAGAAAATTTTAGTCAAAAACCAATTTTCAGCTAAACATTATAAACGAGAGATTTTTAGATCGTTCCAATGGCAGCTACATGATTTTATAAAAGTAAAACCGTTGTTCTGAAATTGCTAAAAATAAATATAACAACGGAGCAATAATTTTATATTCAGATTCTTCCTATGGCAGCAATATAATATAGTGGGCCGATCCGGCAAATAAAAGAAGTCTTTTTGCAAAGTTTCATCCAAATAAACACAATCAAACGGACATGACTAGATCGAATTGCCTGGCTGATCAAGAATATATATACCTTATATGATCGGAAATGTGTTTAAACTTTTCAAACTTTTGATACAAATCATAAAACTAATTTGGTTATCCGATAAATTTTATCCTCATCCTGAACTTTTTGAATTCAACCAGTTCTGCAATGTGCCATTTCGTTCCCGGGAAAAAGGCACTACAAAAAGTTAGTTTGTCCCCCTAAAAATGATCGTATTGGTCAGATCTGCAGTTCCCAATTTTATACGATTTTAATTTCCTCATTATCTAATCTTTTTGCTACATTTTCAGGTACTTTGTTTCAAAGGAATTATAAAAGCGATTGATTAGAAAAGTCAGGAAATTGTCATTCACACAAAATTATTTAAAGTAATCGATAGTAGAACGCTAATTCCATTCTCCATCCCTGGAAACTCCGCGCTTTGAAATTAATTTAATCAAATTTAAGCAAACTTCTAATAAGTCAGATTTTAAATCTACGATGGCACAAAAAGTGGTTTACGGCAAAGATTTTATACACATTACGGCGGATCAAGATGAATTCATCGAACTTAATCAGGATCTAATGGAGTTCAAGGACGAGGAATTAATGGCATCTGAGGATGAGAAAAGCAACGACGCTCTGGTAATCGAAGAAGATGAGCCTTCAGCTCAGGATTCCAATGGGACCCAAGGAGACTTTTCCGTTTTGATGGCGGCCATTGAGACATGCACAGTACAAGGAGGACGTCCCTCCGGTGACTCTTGTAACCCACAAAACAAATCTGCAGCTTACAATCGGGCAGATGTCCCCGTTGCTCAGGCAGATGGATTGTTTGCACAACAAGTTGACAATTTGGAGCTGGGCGATCACGCCCAAATCCTTCTCAGTCATGAATCTGTTCAATCTAATGAAGAAGTGTCTCAAGTTTCTCGGCTAATCCAGTTCCCCAGACAGGACATTGTCTACCAGGCCTACTCGCCGCCTTCGGTGCCCGGCGTGCGCACGAGCCATGGCGATCGTTGCAACCGCACCCTGCCGGATTTGTTCTGGTTGGATATGACCGAGGTGGCCTGCACCCTGCTGAATTCGGCGGCTGCGCAACTGGAACCCCCTGTCCATGTGGACGAGGGAACGGTGCGATCCATTGCCCAGGGTCTGTACACGGCCATGGACTTTACCACCGAGATGGGATCTCCCCTGATCGGACGCAAGGGCATCGGCCGCCTGGTGGCCGCCATTATCCTGGACAGGCAGACGGGGATCCTTTTGGCGTACGCTGTGGCCCAATTGGTGCCCCAGGCTCTGATTGACTCTAGCACTGGGAATGTGGTGGGCATGATGCTCCATCAGGTTACTCGCGGATTCGGCATCAACGACATCTGCCGCAGAATCATCACCGAAAATACTGGACCCGTTCTCTTGGTGGTCAACCAAATCCCAAATTAAGATTTTAAGTGACCTAATAAAGGTATTTTTTAACATGGCAACAAATAAGGGTTACATTAGCTAAGCTCATTGCCAAAAGTCTTATAAAGAAATGTTATGTGTTCTGTAAAAAATGTTGAACAAAAACTAGCAGTAACTTTGATTAATATAAGATTCTATTTTAACTAAAAATTTTAAAATTAATAAATTTTGTAAATCACTTACTAATTTAAGAGAATTTAACGGTCTGAAAAATAAGTCCATTGCAGATCCTAATACATTTATTGACTTTTACCATATTTTGTGCCGTATTCTTTTTTATAACTTATGTTTTTGATTTTTAATTTAAGAAGTGGTTGATCTGAATGTCTTAATTTTGTTTTATGGTTACTACTGTATTGTTTTAAGAATATTTCTGAATATTTCACTATAACTATTAACTATATTAATAGTTTACCTATACGATAAAAAATAACTTTTCTAATTTTATACTTACCATAAAAACCCGAAAGTTGTATACCATATATGTTGATTCGTTGAAAAAATCTCGTTAAGTTATTCAATTTTATTATTTTATTGTATGTAATGCAATAAATTTGTCAGTTAAAGTTTCACATAGTTCTTAGTTTCGTTTACATATGTATGTGTAAGTATTTTTTTTCGTTATTAGTCGGTACTTAACAATAAACTTTGCTATATCATGAGTACACGTGAGTTCAAGTGTCTGTCTTTAAAAAGTAATGTCCTCACTTCGCTTCGATTCGGGACGTTTGCGTGTAATGCGATTTATTTACAAATAGTTGGGGTGTTGATAATTACACGTATGGCGTCTATACGTTAATCGAGTTGATGAAAAACACTTAAGAGCTTAGAAATGTATTTTGATTTCGATTTGTATAGTACTTGCTATGGTCATATACGCCGCTTAATTCTAACAAAGTTTCATTGTTCAACATTCAGTTTTATGGGCTGTCCAATGGGTTGTTGGTGGCTTTTTGGCGGCAAACAAAAGGCTGAAAGTTAAGTAGCGGGGGTTGAGTGGGAGGCTGCCTCAAAGGCGGTTAGCCGCAGACCGCGAGCATTTGATGCATGCAATCGGGAATGTGTTAATTGTCCACACCCGTGAAAGGAATCCCTGTTAAATGAGCCCTCTTCCGTCCTCCCCCGCTGCAATATATTGACCGCGGAAATTTATTTCCGTGGTTTTTTTTTCTCGCCCATCAGCGGAGTGTGTTTGCTCACAGCTGCTTGCGGTTAACTTGGCCCGGGATCAATTTGTTAAACGCTCAAAGGCAGGCGCATCAAGTATACGCAGGGTGTGACAACCGGCGCCTTGGGACAGTCGCACACATAATTAATGCCGCTTTGAGGGCATTGTTTGAGTGGGAGAATGTGTGTGTGTGGCATGCACCTAATTGCAATTAAGTTGACGCTGCAGCCTCGATTTCCACGTAAGGGCAGAGACAACTTTAATTAATTTCAGACGATTTTTATGGGATTTGCCGTGGATTGGGCGAGTGTGTGTAATTAAAAAGGACGTTAAGTGGATAAATAAATACGAGCCGGGCCTGCGGGTTCGCGCTGCACACGATGTTTACATTTTGTCCGTTTGATTTCGCTTTTTATTTCTTTGGCCGCCTTTCGCCTTTGTCTCCTGCCTGCTATTTATTTGTTTATTTTATATATTTATTTGTATCGTTTAAATGCAATTCATTAGTGTTTGGAATACGTCTCTGGTTGGATTCTGCCATTTATATTATTTGTATATTCAATTAATTTACATTTTTGTTGAACGATTTCGCAATAGAGTTATATACAGTTCGCGAGTCAGTCCGCTCAATTCAATAAATTTGCGTTCGTTATCAATTAAATTGTTTTTGTTTGCTTTTCTGTTGTGTTCTGCTGGATGTCCATTCCGATCAATGCATGTATTTACTATAATTTTTTGTTCCTTACGCAATTATTTACTTTATGAATTTTGTTTTTCCCGCATGTTTCGAGCTTGTTCGTGAGATAAGAGCACATAAAATAGAGTTCCATAAATTGGCTATGCAAATGTTTACGATGTCGCACACATATCGGACAGTTCATATTTGTGGGTGTTCTGTTTGCCAATGATAATGTTAAGTAAACTCCTTGGAAATCATAGAAAACTTCTCTGATCCTTGGGACGGCCAATCCGAGGGTATACAATTTTAGGTGAATTTATTGGCAATGGTAGTTAGATATTTTTCGAAACGAGGTCACCGGCCAGAGTCCAGTATTTGCTAAAAATAATAAATATTCAAACTGACCGGCATTCGGGAGTGAGAGAGAGGAGAAACTGTGCGAAAAGTGCGGCAGATATGGCTAATTGAAAAGTTCAGCATGTCGCCACATAGGAAGGAGACTGCCAATGTTGTCCCAGACTCAAATTGCCATGCAAATGCATTCGAGTTGAATTTTTCCAAAAACGCATTCGTTTGATGGCAGGAATTTCCCAGAACCCCTTTTCCCCTTCCTTCCCGGTTCGTCCATGCGGTCCGAATGGATTCAGGATATCGATGCAATTTCATAGCGGACTGCATAAATATTTACGGTTATGCATTTATGCAAACTTACTCGGTATTTTCCACAAAACAGAGGCACCCGAATTCGAACCGAAAACCCAAACAAAAACTACATAACAAAAATCAGTTAGGAGTCTGCCTAAGACTAGGGGCTTACTAACTATTTCGCTTATAGCCGGTAGAACTTACGATTAGCTGGGGTTCGGGGTTCTCGAAACTGACTGCGGTAATCCGGAGATTACTGACTCATCCTCTATATGTATTGGTTATTAGTTAGTGGATAAAATCAACTAGCTTACAACATGCACTCGGTTATTACGTTTAATCTCTCTTTTCTCGTCGTTTTTACTATTTCGGTCTATCAAATTAATTTGGTTTTATACTTTTACGTTGGCAGAGTGTTGGGATTCCCATATTCTCAGTTTGTAGTAGCTGCTGTGTTTCCTGTCCTTCAGTTTGGCTGGGAGGCAGTGACATGTCATGTGCGGTGGCCCACTCCGATGATAATCACGCTGAGTAGGAGTGCTAGGATGCTGAGGGCGTAGGCCCGGGTGGTGGCTGCCGACGAGGTGACCGCCGAGGCCGACGATTCGCCTACGAAAATTCAGAGGGAAAATTCAAACATTACGGCAATTTGTCTCCCCTGCACAGAAAGAATTATATTACAAATTTCACATCCTCTATGAATTAGATTTTATTGTTAAATGTAATAATGTCTCATTTAATTAGTGATTGTACGGAGTTTAAAATACAATTTTATTTGAATGGTATCAAACTTTAAGGTATTTTGCAAATTCGTTCTTTAATTTAATCCGGTGCTTTTGAAAGAGAGAATGGCAAGCTCAAATAAGCAATTGCAATAAGTTTTAAGAACTTTCAAAGCTAAAAAGTGTTTTTATGGGCAACATTACTTTAATGCATTATGTTTATTTTTAATTAAACATTTAATTTTTAGAGATATTTAATACTAATCAGAATTGATGTATAGTTAGAATGTGAGGGTAACACGGCTGTTTGACTTAAATTCCTATAATATTGGTATTATTTTTTTCGGGAAAACTTCCGCCCTGCAACTCACCATTTATTATGTTCAGCGTTACGGTCGCACTGGGGCTATTCGAGGGGTTACATGTGTAATTGCCAGTATCGCGCTTCTTGGCCGACTCGATGATTAATGAGCCAATCTGCAGAAGGAGAGCAACACAGGCAGATATATTTACAGATTCAAGAGCCCAAGAAAAAGTTTGGAAAAGAAAATGATAAAGATAAACACAGGCAGTTTTCATTCGGACATGGGAACACGTATTCCAAATATTGGGCATGTGCCGGAACTGACTTTTTGCGTCGTGGCCGGGCACAAAGTTATGGCCAGGCAATTAGGCGAAATGCGACAAAACTGAAACTTTTGCGCAACAACATTATAATATTTTTGCTTGGCAGCAGCAGCCAAGAATCCATTGGAAATTGAGAGTAATTAAATTAAAATCAACAAGGGAGTCTTTGGCTCTTGGCCAAGTGAGATACTCTGAATTACATAGAAAGAAAATATTTAATGTGACATTATGACTATTCAAATATATTATAACAATTAAATAATAGGAGTTTAGGTAAAAAAACATAAATAAAACATTTAAAATAAGATACACAACTGTGATTGAAGCATTGCAAAATACAAATATATTCCTCTTTCGTTACAAAAATTATTAAAATTAATAACAAATAATATCCAAATTGAAATTGATAACAGATTTTTAAAAAATATTCCCTATAAATTGTTTTATTATTCGTCAATAGCATTTTAAAATTAATTTTAAAATTGGCATATTTGTTAATACAATATACGAATACGAACTTCAATTAGGGTTTTTTTTTCGCATATTGGTAAAAATGAAAAGAACTTCATTTAGTTTATACTAATTACATATGTAAGTGTTCAACTAAGTAAAATCAAAAACATCCTAATTATAGAAAATCAAAATTAGTTAACATATATGGATATATACGGAATACAATAAATAATTAAAACTATTTAAATATACTTATATAAAATATAAGCTAATGATGAATCATTGAAAAGGTTGAATATGGTGGTATTACAAGTTCGCTCTTCAGCTGGAAATTTCCCGCTGTGCACCTACCGTGCTCTGGCCTTCGCCGGAGGCCTCCGGCAGGTTGGGATCCAGTTGCGTGCGGTGGCGGCGGGAGTCGGCCGCCAGTTGCTCGGCGCCGTGGTACCACATGATGAACGTAGGCGGCTCCAAGGCGCCGCGCACGATGCAGCGGAGCACCACGTTGCTGCCCGCCTTCACGTAGCGGTCCGGTTCTCCCAGGATCTCCGTGCGGGGAACTGCAGGAAGCGGAAGAGAAGGAGGGGAAGATGGGGCATAAGTGGAAGTGGCAAATTCGACGCTCCAAAATTGTGTCATTTTGCTAATCTATTGAATTAACAGCTGCGAGTCACGTCGCACACGTAAATCTGGCTGTGGCAGAGCGCCACTCCGCCTCCGAAGAAAATCCACTTTTCAATTTTTCACTTACTGATTCCAGCATGAACTACCCCCCACATGTCCTGTACCCGGCACCCCGGTGATTTTTTGGCCAACAGACACGCACATGCATAACAAACTAAAAGTTGTGTCAAACAAAAATGGAAGAAAAGCAACAAAAAAGGCGGCGAATAAAAAGCACACAAACGAACAAGTTGGAAATGTTGGCGCATACATTTTCACACGACCTTCCCCCCGCCAGGCATCACCACCCCACTATCCCGCTCCTCACGAAGACTGGGCGTCTTCATTTGCCAGGACAACGTGGAGCGACGTGAGCTTTGAAATTTGACAAAATCACGTATACGCCGAGTTTTCACTGCTGTTACACAAAAATGTGCAAAATGAGTGCGCCGAGAATTTACACAAAATGCCCAAGTATGCCCCAGAGTATCTGTGTTGGATTTCACTAGTGTTAGAGTGTGCGAGTGTATCTATGTGTGTGCCACGTTCTGGTTTGACACCAAACTGTGTCAGCTTGTCAAAATCGTCATGTTGTTGCATGTTAGTTTTCCAGCTGCTTGACTGGAGATTCGCGACACAGCGGCAAAAAAAAGCTAGAGACACATATAGTATAGCAGCTGAAGCAGTAGCAAGTGCAATGTTATTAGCAACCGTTCTACTTTATCACCCACGCAACTTGACTCTGGGGATATCACCGCCCGGCGAGAGAATAATTTTCCAGTCGGCAAATTGTAACACGCATGTGGCAATAATTAAGTATACGAAGAGTGGGAATGTGGTAATTAAAAGAAGCAGATTAAAATTCATTTACCAAACTACAACTGCTATTTGAACACGCTACCTTTTGCATTAGCTATTATGCAGTCGAATAATAAATTATAATTTTTTTTGTTAGAAAACTAATCTTGGATATGTACTAACTTTTAGGGTCTCATTTAAAACTACAATTGTTTTAAGAATATTTCATTGAAAAGAGCGATAATTTTCTTATTTCATTTTTGTAAAAATTTACAAATTTTAAGAAAAGATTTTTATTAAATTCGTTGTTTATTTTCTTTGAATATCAATAAGATAATTATATTTGATCTATGCTTGCTGAATATGAAGAAAAGACATCGAAACCCATTGACAACCTCAATTCAGTAATTAAATGCTTATCGTACACATTTTCAAATTAATTTCATTAAATACATCGATTCCCGAACTATTATCCTTAGTCCTTACAAATAATTCTGAAAAGAAAAGAAGCTGAATGAAAACCGCAGAAACCCAAAAACTTTGCGAGCAAACTAAAGTTTACCACACTTTCAGCTAATTCTCCGTGCACAAAGGACTCAGCAGACCGAAGGGCCATGGAATTGGTTAAGAGTGTCAAGCGAATTGCAGCAACTTAAATTAATTGAGTTTATGGCGAAATGCTTTTAGGGAAATTAGTTGAGGGGAGGTGCGCAAACATCACAGGGAATATTGTCACTTTTGATGGTGAGATAAAATGCGCTTCCAAAAAAATAATAAAACCAAAAGAAAACCCCAAAATTGGCTTTGGCCATACAAGATTAGCAGCAAATTAAATAAGCAGACCGAGCCAGTCAAGAATGAATACGAAAGCAGGCCGGGAGTGAAAAGCTCAAGCCCAGGAGACGAGATGAGCTGAGCAGAAAAGGAATCTCATAAAACCAAATCTAGTTTGTCGTTCAATGATGTAGAAAAAAATATATTCATTCATTCGGCATTCATGTGTGCGTGGCCACCGTGGGTGTGAATGCCGTTTTCAGCGTGAAAAGCTCTGCCATGGATTCGGATAATAAATATAAATCTGCCGAGTTACCCGGGAAAAGTTTAAAAGATTATTACATAAGTTTGCAGCTAAGCAGACTTGATGTTTTTCGGGGCATTAACAACGATTTGGCTCCATTGTGCTGCCCATTTCAGTGACCTAGAAACTTGAGTAAATGAACCAAAACCAAAGAAACTGACATTTTAACCAGCAACAAAGCAAACAAGAATCTTTTTCCAGCTTCCCCTGCCGCTGTTAACATAACAAATTGACCGAAAACTACGAGCCTATTACCCCGACTTTGGCTCTGCATCCGAATATGGCCCAGAAATCAAGCAGCAGGCAGGCAAAGGCCAAAGCCTCAACATAAAACCCATTGCCAAAGACTCGGAATCGAATTCATTCAGCGCCAACGGGGGGTGGTGGGTCAAGGCGGATGGTTTGGGTTGCTTTAGGGCGGTGGGCCGTGGGTGGTGCAAAAATCGACAACATGCAAAGGGAGTTTTAGCCGTTTGCACAGACAAAACGATGCAATAAATACAAATTACATGGTAAGGGCACAAAATCAGCCAGGCAGCGCGACACCAAAAGGAGAGTGGGGAAAATGGGTGGGAAAAACTGGCAGGAAAAACTGCAAAGGGGTGGCCAAGGGGCGGGGGCGAATAGGTGCTGCCGATAATGGTTATGGCCAGCTGAATTGGGAGAAAAGGAGCAAGGAACAGGAAGGACCACGCACACCAAAATTCAACTTCAAACAAACAAAGGCCGATTGGACCACGACAGGGAAATGGAAATGGATGAAGGCCAAACGACTGCAAATAATGGTTATGCAGAAAGAGACAGCGAATCCGGGCGAGAAAGAGACGGATCGCCAAAACCCTGCTGGGCATGAATAGAAATCCTTTATGCTTAAACTTGTCGTTAGATTAACGCAAATGTGGCCGCGCATACAAAATTCAGCTGTACGAATATTTTTGGCTCCAGATGGATACCTGTTGGGTGCCATGCACTCCGCCCATTCCATATTTCCAAGAAAACACTCAACAAATTTATAAAAATTAAAAAAAAATGAAATCGAGAATGAACATTGTTATCTGCAGTTTAACAACCAAAATGTTTATCTATCTTTAAAAAAGTTGTAGTTTTTCTAGATTTTTCTTAATTATGTTTTAATATTTTATTTGGCACACGAATTTGAAAACTTCTTTTAAATTTGTGTTAAAATAAAAAAAACAATTTTATTTACAATTTCAAAAATCCATTGTGATTTTTATTCCAAGTGCACACGCACACATGATGTTTTGGCATACATGCGCAAGTGTTTAGCATACAAATTAGCTGAGCCGGAAATGCGAAAATCACTTTTTGGCAACGCCATTATCCAGTCTATTTCCCTCGCCCTCTTTTTCCCTCCTTTCTCTGCTCCCTACTCAGCATGTGTCCTTTTTTGCCAGCAGCTCCTTGGGCTGGATCTCCATAAAACCAAAGTGTTAGTTGGATAAAAGAAAATTCAATTTGTTGGCTTCAAATGCAAATTGACTTTTTACTTTCACTGCCTTGCGCTCTCCTTTTCGTTGCTATGTGAGCCGGGCTAAATTGACCTTAAATTGTCAAAGAATTTGAAATGATGGTGTAATTCCCGGCAAGAATTGTTTGCCCAGCCCCAAGGCAGTGTTTTTTGCCAACGAATTCCGGTGTGCAACAAACCTCAACCGCAAAGCGGACAGTTATTCGGGTAAAGTTGCAACAGCAATCGTTTCAAATGAATGCATCCGTGTCATAGATAAAATCCGAAATCCAATACCCGTGGCCAAAAAATATTCACACTGATTTCTGTGTCGTAGCCCCAAGCAATGCGGTTGTTATTGTGCGCCCAGATAAATAATGTGAGCCTGGAAATTTCATATCAATTACAGGCCCAGCACAACCTCCGATGCCCTCGACTGACATTTACATTGTTCATTTGGCCTGCTGCTGCTGCTGTTTCTTCCGGTATGCAAACATGAAATTTAATTAACTTTTTGCTCAGTGCTCGGTGTGTGTCTGTGAAACCAAAACGAAACCAGAACCCAGTACGTAAAAGTTTTCTCGTTAAAAAACTTGACCAACCAAAGAAATGTTCCGTCTGTTGGTGCGAGTGTGCGCTCTCCTTTCATTTTTTTTATCATTTCAATGGGCAATGGTCAGCAGCCGCAATTTGAATGCAATTTAGTGAGTAATTTGAAATGCAGTAGCCGCATGAAACATGCAAAGATCTCGGCCCATGTGTGGCCCTGCCCTTTGTAAGAGGGCTGGAAAGTTTTCGCATTTGCTGCCGCTTGACCTTTGCCCTTGCCGCCCGCAAATTACACGCTCCAACTCACTTCGAGCCCTGTGTCTGAGTGCGAACTTATATTCATAAGACCGAGCATTCCATTTTCACGGTCTTGGCCCTGACTTACCCACAACTTGCAGCTGAACACGCGCGCTGACTTTGGGCTCCGTGGAGACCTGGCACTCGTAGGACCCGGCATCCCGGGCCTGCACATACTTGATCTGCAGGGTCCAGTACTTGTCCGGCTGTTTGATGGCCAGGAATCGCTGGTCGGCTATGAAGACGGCCCTAAAAGTAAGAAGGGAAATTGGCTTTAGTAATAAATTACAGCATATATAAACAGTAATCTAATTTATGCGTTAGAAAAAGCATTTAAGCAATCTCCAAGTTGTAACCACTGTTATAACTTTTGAAGTAGAAATCTAAACATTGCCGTATTTAATTCTTTAATATGAAAGTTTTTAAGTAAATAATGTTAAATAGACAAAATAGCTTCGATATTTTTGCACTGTAATTTTTTCTTAAATTATAATTAATTTCTTTGAATTTAAAATTATTTTTACAAAATCATTAAAGTCTCTAAGCGAAACTTTTTATGTAATTAAATAATTGCAATACAACTTCTTGGAGGAGCATATTTTAAAGGATTACTAATAAACAGTAAGTCAGATCTTGTACTCGTATTTATGTGAACATATTTATGTGCAGTATTCTTGCAATGTTTATCAATACTTAGAAAGAAAAGATCTCATTTTGTGCCTTAAATAGTTAAATTTAATTTGAAATGTTTCTGCAGGAAAATTTGACAAAATATGGCTGTAGCTGTTGCTTATTATGATATTTATTATATGAAATACAACGTTTATAATCACAATTCAAACTATGTCTAAAAGCTTAACCGAATATGTTTTCAAGATTGACTAGGAAAACTGAGCCACACCATTATTACTTGTTCGAAAACTCCATTCGGACTGACTTTGGGCGCACATACAGCATAAATTCTAAACAAACGAACAATGGCCACAGACCCACTTAGTCGAGTCCTCGCTAAGTCCGCTACTAATGGCCACTCAAAAGACACTCAAAGTTATTTAGTTGCGGCATTTAAGCGGCAACTAGCGGAGGAGGCGGCAGAGGGCGGGGCGGGGTGGGGCGGAAAGAGTTGACAACAAAGTTGCGTGTTTGGGGCAGGCAGCATGCAAATGTTTTTGTTGGGGGAAACTCAGTAGTAAAATAAGTTGCGTTTAATGTCATTGTTGCAGTATTTTTGTTCCTTCTTCCTTGTTGAGCCTCCCCAACCGTTTTGCACCCCTCTTGATCCCCAAATTGGTCCTGCACTTTGCCTAAAGTGCAAAAATGTTTCCGTCATTTGGCTAAAATGCAGCGGAATGGCCACGCCCACTGCACACATGCGTTGACATTGCTTATTATGTGCCCTAAAGCCGACTCTTGGCTTGGACCTTCTCTCCTTCCACCCACTCACTAACAAGTTTTGATGCTAAACCCAGATTAGACCCTTGCGTTTTGCACTCGTAAAACTCGACATTTTATGACTTTTGCCATTTCCTCGGTGCCCCGTTTACACTCCCCCTAAACTGTGCACTCCTGGCTGTATTTTCTTATCAAGATTTTGTAGTTACTTTATAATTTTCATTTCATTTTAAAGTTTTCCCAGCTCGCTTGACTCTTCCTGGTCTCTGGGTTTTTTCCTTTCTGCCTGAGTTCTTCACTGTCCCTTATTTGCCATACATTTCTGTGAAGCTCCTTTGCCCCTGTCCCTATTTTGTGGCTTTCTGCGGTCTCTCCGCTCGTTTCTCAAGTGCTGGGGAGTGACCCGATACGGCATAAGTTTCCATCTGCAATTTATTGTTGTGAAAGAAATTCTGTGTGCCGGTCCTCCTCGCCTTTCTGCGATGCCAGCCACTCGGATACTCCGGTTGGTTGGGTCTATGCAAAGAATATTCCTCAAGTGGGCTAATCAAATGGCGACCTTATAGAGATTTTGGGACATATTGAATGGAGTTTTATGGTTTGCAGGGTCCTAGGTGGCCGAAGTGTAATGACATCAGATTTTGTTTGGTATTATCCTAAACAAAGCTTGAAGAAATTACCGACCGTAAGAAGTCTTAAGTTTAAATGGATAGATACTGAATGGAGTTTTTTAAAGCATTGATGTCAAATAAATGTACTAATTAAAAATGTTCCATTTCTTAAGAAATAATAATCACTAATAGACATTCCTAAAATGATAATTTTAACTTATTTAATTTTCTGCTTTTTATATCCGCTTATTAAATTCCTTTGAGAAACCCCGTGTGAACTCCATAAAATATTTTGAAGGAAATGTGCTCAGAAGGTGCATAATTTCCGGAGGGACCGTTTGTGAATATGATAGGATGTCCTTTCCCACGACAGTGGGTGCGGACTTTTTCACTTTAACCTCAGACGTATCTGCCATGATTTTCTCCCCTTGTCGGAGAGTTTCATTTCCTTCGCTTCGTTTATCGCATCAGGAGCTTTTGCTGCTGCATGTTGCGGTTGCCACTCGGAGAATCCCATTAAGAGGAAGCTCATCTGCTGCTGCACATGCAACTCCGGCTATGTGGCACATATCAGGTGTCTGTGTGTCTGTTTCTGTGTGCGGAGATAAGAGATAACAAAGTAGCCGAGAAACACCTGGCTGGGTAATTACCCCAACAGCCGCCCAAGGCTCCCGACTCCTTTTGCCACCCGACTCGACCAAGTAATCCTTTGTCAGCGGGGACTGGAGGCTATAAATTGAGGAAAGCATGTGTCCAGCGGCAAACAAAGGACGCCATTGCACGTGACATTTATATGATAGTGTAAACACATCATTTGCGCTATTATACAACACACTCGCAGTGGCGCTGGCTAAAAGTTTTTGAAATCTATTCCCATTATGTTTGATATGCCGGGAAACTGCTGGCGAAGGACAAACAGTTGGGGTTTCTTGTGAGCGGGCAAAAAGAAAACTTTCTAGATAAATGTGACAGAAGACATTGGAGCAGGAAAGAACTCGACGCACACAATCAACTGGCGGCGGAAGCTGCAGATGCAGGAAGACCGACTTGGCCCGAAGGAGGTGGTGGCCAAAAGGGGTGGCCCAAAGCGGGGACTGGATCTGAGGACACTCCTCTGGTGGGCACTGCAGGAAGCAATCAGTAAGGACACTATCTCAGCTAAATTTCAATGCTCGCCACCCAGCAGTGTTTGCCTTCAGCCAGCCAGTCATTCATTCATTCATGCCCAGCCATTCATCCCTGCTCGCACAGATACTCACACACACACACTCGGGCATGCCTACACAGATACTCACAAATGGGAGATACTCCGCCAGGAGGACAAACCGGCTGGCTGTCTTATCTAATGTGAAAGGTTCATTGGTTTTACTTTTCTATCAAAGTAATAAGCTGGAAATGTTTGCCTGCCCCGCTGCAACTCAATGCGCCCCCAAAAGGAAATCGTGGCTAAAACAGAGGAAGGCCGAGTTGCACTGGGAGATCATCTACGGTCCACAAAATATATATTTTCTATATTTTGAGTTTGCAACTATCTCTGGCCAAAGATGATAAAAAATATGATACTATTGAGTTTTTAGAATGAATCAATTAAGATAATAAAACTTAATAATAAGCCTCAACCACCAAAATAACATAATCGCCATCAAACAACTATTTTTTTTGATGGGAATATAAAAAAAATTGTATAAACATGAACGAGTAATAGTTTTTATTTCGGCCAATAAATAAATTTTCATATGAAAGGCACGCTTAAATATTTCTTTTTTAGGTGTAAAGGAAAAGACATAGAAAAACAACAACAAACCGAGACGGGGACAGTTAGAAGTAAAGTTTTACTGCTTTGAAAAGGAGGGGGGTGAAAAAAAATGCAATGAAATTGCACACTTGCGTTTCCGCTTGGCCTGTCATACAGGAAAAACAGCAAAAAGGACATATCCACATCCAACATCCAGCATCCACAAGCTGGAATCATTGATGACACACCTGCATCTCCTGCTCCAGGACACGCAGATTGAAATTGAAAAGGCTCTTCGGAAGCTTCAAAGTTTGTGCTCTTAATTCATTTTGTTATAAATTGTTTTTGTCTCAATTGAATTTACAAAAAAAAAGTAAGGGAATCGAAATGGGCAATCTCTACGGAGTTCTGTGAAAAGGATGATGAAATAAATAAAACGAACGAACAAATCGGTCTTTCATTTCGAGAGTTGATAATCTCAAGGGTTAAAAGTTAGCAGCTTACTTGGCTATCCAAAAAAAAAAGTAATGGCTTGTATTAAAGAATAAACTTTAAACTTGTAATTCAATATAAAATTATATATTGAAAATTCGGAAATTATAAACACTAATATTTTAAATTTGTACGTAATTTTAAATAAAGAAGTACTTGGTGTTTTAATTCATAAAATTAGTATAATATAAAAAGTGGAAATCCTTTGATTCAATCAATAGATATTAATTTGATAAGATATTATTATAAATAAAGAAAACTTAAGATATTGGATTCAACTTTTTAAGTTAGAGTTTGCAATTTTAATTCCATTTTAAATCCAAAAGTGTGATCCAGACATATATTACTATTTACTACAAAAATAGGAACGCTTTTAAATGTTATTACTTGGAGCACTTATTATATAGTATGATAATCTATAAAGATTAATCTGTTTCTCCTCACAGAGGCATTGATCATTTTAATTTGATGTCATAATTTAAACCCTAATTATTTTAATTGGCAAATATCATTAGTGCTGACTGCCATTAATTATTTTCTTGGGAATGCCTGGAATATGTAAGACAGAATGGCAATCAGTAAATCACCAACAAAGTTGTATACTTATATCTGTGCGTGCAGACGAATGCAAGAATTACAGTTGAAATTGAGCCAGTATCTCAGTAATTACGCAAATATTTATGCTCGTCAGTAAATTATTACGTATATAGCACTTGCGCTGTCAATTACGTAAAATAACAAGGCTGAGTCCCCAAGGAAGTCGAGCTTGCACAACGATATTAACGACTCTGAATGGGAAGCAGGAAAATTGATTTCTAATTGTCAGCAGATACTCGACCTGCCTCGATTTCAATTGCCTGGAAATGGGTTTGTTAATTACCTGTCAACGGTCAAGATGTGTCCATCCCGCAGACGAATCCAGGAGACGGATTTGTTGCCCAGCTGCTTGACCTGCGGAAATAAAATGAAGAAATTAATAAATTTATGGGAGTGGCTTTGGGCAAATAAGACGTATTGAAATCAACTGGCCGACAAAATGAACTTATGGTCTGTAATAATTGTGGAGATAGTAATACAAATTTTACCAGCGACTGAATACAAAGTGTACAAGGTTAAAAATATCATTTATAACCAAATAATGTTATTATTGGTAAAAAGGCTGAAGAACTTAAAGGCATATTTAAACTTGGCTGATGATTCCGATCACGAATACATGATTTATAATTTGGAATCGTATGTAATAGGTGAAAGTTACTTAGTTTTGCTTGAAGTCAATTAGTCAACGATTAGAGGGTATAAATATGTCATTGCCGAATGTTAGAATCATGTTTGATTGTTTACGAAATCGGTTACAACATTTCGGATTCTATGAAAACCTTTTGCAATTATTGATTATCCTAAACTAAAGCTCCAGTAACTCAGAGAAGGACCTCAAACTGCAGTATAGACCCTCCGCTCCATTAACGATAAGGACAACCTCTGGTGATCAGACGGTCCACACGGGAATTGCTCAACAAGTGGAAGAGGAATGTCAAAGTGCCGCTGCACACACACGAGAGTAAATTACTGCAACCGAATTCAGATTGGGTCAGGAAATGGTGAGTGGGGGCCAGTGGCTTCCCACAGAAACTACATTGAAATGTAATTAAATACCGAAATGAACATGAAACCCGGCCGACAGTTGGACAAACGCAGGGAGCCATCGAGGCTCTGAAGCAAAGGCATTCGCATGTTTCAGATATTATCGAAATGTGTCGTAGTTAGTAAATCTAAAATGCATTTATAGGCGCACACACAGCCTCATCTCTGTTTGCACTGAAACGATTTTGTCCGTTCAACACTTTGGTCCTGGGTTCGGGTTCGAGTTCGGTTTCGCATTTGGATTTGGGTTTGGTGGTAGGTAGTAGGCCATCAACTCCTGTAGTGGATCCATTTAATGTTTAGGTGCTGTCACCGCCCTGTAATGCCGTTGTAATGGTCTCATTAGGAGCTCGTTGCATGTGTCGCATTTAATTGGGCCTCCGCCTGGTCGCAGGCGGATTACTAATTTAGTTTTGTGGAGAATTCTATTTCCAAGATTACTTTTGATTGCATCGACATCGAAAATCAGTCCCCCCCACACTAAATTCAAGTCCGCATTCTTTGGCCGGAACAAAAGTTAAGCTTCGACAATTACAAATAAGCTGCTGCTTGGAATATTTCAAATAAGCCATTTGTCCCGAAAGGATGTACTCCACCTGATGTCATCGAATGCCCGGACAAGTGAGGCCAATTTGAAAAGAAGCGGACCGAAGAGCAATCTTTGTCTGACTCCTGTCCCTGTCCTTGTCCTTGTCTCCGTGCTCGTTCCCGATCCCCTTCCCTGTCCCATTCCAGTCTCCTTTTGTGCCTGGCCTGCTGTCTCCTGGCTAAGAGGACTCACTCAACTGTGGCACTTAATGCAGCATTTGAACAGAGAATGAAATGAAAGGCTCCCGGAGAATGGAGAATGGAGAACGGCCAAGGGAGCATCGAGCAAACTGGGCGTGTCATCCTGGACGGGCATAAAGTGTAAAGCCAACGACGAGTAATTGACGAAAATTGAGATGCGAGCCTTATACTTTTCATTCCTGGATCGGGAAATAATGGCTGTGTTGGAGGTTGGAGGTCGGACAACCTACTAGGCTGCCGACTGCTGAACTCTGTGGAGGGACACTTAATTGACCATGACAACAAGATATTACCATTGCTCAGCTGGAAAATTACAGAGCACAGGCTGCACGGACACCCCATTATGTATTAAATATTTCAGCGGCGATTAATGCGAATTTTCCACTGCTTTGTTCTTTGTAGGGAATTTGAGCTCTCGAATTAGTGTGTTTTGGGAATGAGTTTGTATTTAAACTCCTCTAAGATGACTTGGTAAATTGAATAAATTTATCTTAAATGTAATGCTTGTGTTTGTGTAAGAAGGAATTATGTGTTTTACATTTTTCAAATTATACCCCAAGCAATGTTCCAGGCATATTTAGCTGCTATTAGAAACAATAATTTCATTTTTGCTGGCAACCTTAAAATGTTCTGTTTATTTTTCGGCTTAGGATCAAACAAATGGTTGCGGGAATGTCAAATACTTTAATCCCTGGTTAAATGCCTAAATTAAATAAATACTAAATAATTAGCAAAGATTTTCCATTGGCAAAAGAGTCACGTAACGTGGCTGACCTCGACACCAAAGTCTGGCCCCGATTGCGATTGCCATAAAACTAATTTGTTGAAATTTAATTTTCAGTTTTCGTTTATGCTAAATAAAATATTTACTTGTGCGTGCCAGGGGCGTTTCCCATTTCCCGCGCCATGCTCAGGCCACGGCTTTTCCCCCAGATCTTCCTTCTGGCCCTTAAACACCTGCACAAACAATGAAAAGCGCGTGAGAAATCGCCCGAGAGAGTCTTGGCCACGTTTGCTTGGCATTTGTTTTTGAGCCTTGCGTTAAATACCCAGGCTGCGGTCACACCTCGTCCTCGCCCCCCGTCCCTCCAAAACGTTCCGGGCATCCAACAAATATTTGCGCAATAAAATTTAATGTGTTTTCTATTAGGACCCCGGCCAGGTATCGCTGATGAGGGCAGCCACAACAACAATAATTACAAATAAAAACACGCACGCACCTCCACTAAACAGCACGCAACTTTGTTCAGAAATATACAGGTGGTATTCCACAACTTGAACGAAGTGTGTGAAAACTTTAACTGGCCCCAACTTTTTTTCTATTTCTACTAACACCACAAAAAAATATTAAACAAAATTGGTTACAAGATCGAGATGATATTAATAATTTTTGTTAAATTCTTATTCTTATAAAATCGAGTTTAAAATTATATTTTTTGTTTAATAATGATGTTAAAAAAGAAGAGGAAGATTAAATAAGCTGATATGGTGTTAGCCACAAATAATAGCCCAATTTTTTTTCAGAAATTCCTTAAACTGAGTTTTAAAATTGTGTATTATGTATCTTTTTGCATATGTTTGACTCTGCATCAAATTGAATATAAATTGAATATAGATTTAACAAATTTTATTCGATGATATATCTTGTGATTAAAGACCACTCGCAAATTGATACGATTTATTATCAAATTAAAAACAAACCTTATATTTTACGTCTAGCACAACTAACTAATGCTCTTGCGTTTGGCAAATATTTTTACTTTATGTATCAGACAGTTTTAACGCTCAATTTAGTTCGAGGGAAATAATAATTTAATTGGTAAAATTTGAGCTAGAGAAGTTCGACTGTATGCGCAATAAAAAGGGAAATAAAGAAGGAATTATGAATGTATTTTTCTGCTAGTTTAGCTTGTTTGGCCTGGGAAATTGAGATGGGAGATGGAAGATGAAGATTGTTGAGTTGGAGGAGCACTCACCCGACAGGGCAGATACGCGTGGGTCCCGATCTGAGTGGTCACATTGGAGGTGGCGTACCCATCCAGATAGGGCTCCACGAGTCCCGATGTCGCCGACAGGGCGGATGCCTCCGGCAGAAGCGAGGACACTTGAGCTAGGCTGGAGAATGCGGTCGCCGATGACGGGTAGCCGCTCTCATCAGAGCTGATGGAGGCGATGGAGGCTGCCGATGACGACGATGTCCCTGCTCCTCCTCCTGCTCCTGCTCCGGATCCTGATCCCAGCCCCACAGCCGCCTCCGCCGACGTCTGTGTGTGTGATGCTGAAATTGATTTGAGGGCAGCCCACAGAAACAAGAGAAAAAGTAAGAGAAAAGTGGATTTCTTGTTAATCGAAATGACAATTTTGGGCTTCGATTTCACCAAAGCACATGTCACGTACATGGCCCCACTGATGCGGGTGTTTGGGTTCGGGAGACGGGAAGGGGACATTTTGGGGAGGCTGTGTTATTTGATTGGGCATTAAAGCTGTGGGCAAACATCCAGCTTTAATTTGCATACATATGTATGTACATTAAATTTAATTTATTTTTGCAATCAATTGCTTGAGTTCAAGTGTTTTAGGTGGCTATTTATGTATAGATGAAAGAACGGATGCAACTTTGATAAGTGAGCAGTGGTTACTAAGCACATATTTATACACAAATTGAAGTTTAATAATTTTATTTACTTAAATATCTTATGATCAAACTCTATTTGTCCAAGACTTTTCCGTAAGTACCGCGTGCAACAGCAATCTCTGAAAAACCAACTACAAAGTTTTTCTTGCTATATACATTTTTGTAAAATTAAATACACCCTTTTAAGAACTTTATGAGAACCAGTCCCTCTACATAAGCCCTTCAGTTTTTGAAAGTATGGTCGCAGTTCAGCTGTGTTTTGGTCGACTTCTTACAGTGGGAGGGCAATGAAATGTATAAGCCATTGTAGACATACTTCTGTAACTAAGATTTATCCACAATTTCACTCACTAAATTATTTGTTCTAACCGCTTTCACATGCACCACAGAAGCAGCAGCGACAACTTAACAACATTAAACGAGAACGTGGCAAGTGAGTGCACGGCGTTAGAGCCAGATCCACACAAAACCGCCAAGTCAGGAACAGGCGAAGAAGGAGGTCTAACCACACTGGGTGGCCAAGTGGGTGGTGACCGCCCCTGCAACTGATGGGCCATCCTGCGGCTTTCTTCCACATCCGAACATCAGATACACACACGTACTTGTCTGTTTGGCAATCGCCAGTTTTTCGGTCTCAAATTAATCAATGGCGTTTAAGTGGCTGGCGGGGACATCGTCACCATCATGATTTTCGCACCGCTACAAAGTTTTTTAATGAATGCCGTTCATTAAAATTGATTGTTGTTTGGTGGGCTTAGCATCCGACCTCGCCATTCCCGTCCCTTTGGGTCAAATATTGCCCAACGTCGAACGGACGCAGCAATGTCGATGAGTTGGCAGAATGCGGAAGGTCCGCTAAAACGCATGCTATTTGCTGAATTGCCAATTAACTGGCAATTTCGGCTAAAGCGAACCGAAGCTGTCCCCAATATTTCCCCCTCTGCTAACCAAAGCAATTGATTTTATCCGTCTGGACCTTTCTTTCTGCCCGTGGTTGAACAACGTTTTCTGTATAATATAATATTATTTTTGGTGGGAGTTTGTCAGCAGGAAAGCGGTTTTCGCGTTTTGACTTTGACATAATTGCGCCTGTCTCTGACAGTTTGAAATTCTTCTTAGACTATGGAAGAGAATTATGAAATTTACACAAGTCGATGGTTCAAATTGACAGATGCGCGTGGGAGTATTAGTCGGCTAAAATCACTGTTTAAATAAACTTTTAAAATGATTTTAACCAGCGAATGTAAAATCAAAAATGTTATATCAGTTTAGAAAACTCTCTTCAAAGTATATAACGAATAATATGCTTAAGGTAAGTTTAAGGTAAAACAAATTGAACCTAGTAGATGAACAAGAAGAAGTGAAATGTTTTTGTGAAGAACAAGGCATACAATTTCATTCTAGCTTTATGGTATCGGAAAAGTGAGTTACGCTAGAGTATAATAAAACTCTGAAGTTCGCTTTCGCACAGAGGAATTAAACAAGCATAGCAGCAATGCCAAATTGAATGACAAGGACATATGCATACGTTAAATCCCTCAAATAGGTACCAGATCCGACATAACCATTGCTGAATTTGTGCTCCAATTAAAACGACGAATGTAGCGTAAAATGATTTCGAGTTTGACAACTTGTACGTCAATTTAATTGGTGCGAGCTCTTGATGGCCAGAAAGGTGGCAGTGGCAGTGGCAGTGACAGTGAGTTCCTGGCGTATGCACAGCTGAAATCAGCAATCATTTCATCTATGCCTATTTTTTGCCTTTCGGGATGGCATATCTGTGCCCTAAACACCCGACTGGGCACTGACAGGAGGATGGGGGTTGGAAAGCCACGGCAACAGCCGGAAAAAAGGAAAATAGGCAAGGAGCTGGGGTGGGGGCGTAATTGACAAAAGGTTTCACGCATTCAATGCCACTGCCAGGCGCGTTGTCGTCCTCTGACAAATACAGCGCCCAACTGACGGCTGCTCGACACTCCCGGCCAAGTTGCAGGACCGGGCCAGGAGGCCACAAGGACATGGCCGTCGGCAACCCACACTCACACTCACAATCAACGCAATCGACACGCAAAAATTGGAGAGAAGCGCGCTGAAAAGATCAAAGCCGTTCAATTGTCAGTGACGACAGCCGGAGAGGTTCCTCGGATGTGGATGTGGAAGTGGAAGTGGATGTGGCGGGCGTATTTTCCTGGGTGGTGATTTGTCAAAGCAGCGTCCTCAGGGCTACCGCCTCCCGGTTACGCCCAAATGTTTAGCTCAACTTTCATCAAATAAAACAGATGCCAGAAATTCGCTTAGTTTGCATTTCCCCACGAAGCTGTTGATTAACGTGTGTGTGGCGGAAGAAGATGTCGGATCCCAATCAGGGAAACTGAGAAAATGAAAACAAGGACGAACGCAAACTAAGTCGTCTCCATATTGAGTTACTCCTGGTACAGATTCTTTTATTTCCCAAAAATATCTATGAACTAGATTTTCACATGTTGCGTATCAGTAAAGTGAGTTGAACAAAGGAAAATCATGAGTAAGGTTTCTGTTCTGTAAAAGGGATGGTTTCAGAGTTCCATGTTAGCATTCCTTCAAACCTTTTTTCATCTGACTTACAACTTCTCAATGTAACAAAAGTTTAGTTCAAAACTTTATGTTTTGACCGAACATGGATATCTGTGCCGAAATTGCTGAATTTTCATTGGCATGTCCAATTTGAGAGGGCCCATACTAATTTGCATTTTTACACGAAAATTTCCATACAAATAAATTTTGTAAAAAATGTTAGAAAAGAATCTTTTTTTTCATTATTTTAATTTTTATTTACATAAAAACTAAATTTTTAAAATTAGGTGGATTTTTAAATATTTTAAGTTCCTTGTCATAAGAGACAGTATTTAGATTAAGTTAAGATAATTTTTCCCTCTTTTCTTGTATATGGAAGGTTATAGACAAAACATTAAAAGATCTTTAAATATTACAAAATGGCAAAATTAGTACTATTCTTTTTTAACAGTAGAACTAACAAATTATCGTTTTTGATTTTTGATTTATCATGTTTTTTTTGTCTGCCTTTCAACTCACATGGAGATGACAGGAGAAATTCATTTTGTAGGAAAATAGTCACACAGACACAAAAAACAAATTCCAGCCCGGGCTCGTGATCTCTGACGGGTTCAAGGTGGGTGCCCCCTTGCCGTGACCTTGGCCACTTCCCCATTTCCGACTTAACCCCTTCTGCCCGCAGCACGAATCGAAGATGTGCAGCCCCTGCTGTGGATCCTGCTGTGGCCCCTGCTGCAGCCCCTGTTGCAGCCCCTGTTGCTCGCCGTGCTGCAATGACTGCTGCGGGCCCTGTTGCAGTCCCTGCTGCGCCCCCTGCTGCGGACCCTGCTGCAGCCCTTGCTGCACTCCTTGCTGCTGCGCCCCGTGCTGCTCGCCCTGCTGCTGCGGGCCGTGCGGCAAGTGCTGCACCCCCTGCTGCGCACCGTGCTGCAGCCCCAGCTGCAGTCCGTGCTGCGGCCCTTGCTGCAGCCCCTGCTGCACCCCCTGCTGCTCGCCCTGCTGTGGCCCCTGTTGCGGCCCCTGCGGCGGGTCAAAGTGCAAGTGATCCACGCAAGCGATTTCGGAATGGGAATAGCAATCGGAATCGGAGGCAGGAGCCAATCGCAAATGCCACCACAAGTTCGTCGGGCTCGTTGGAGAACCGTGAGGACCCTCTTGCTATTACCAGCTAAGGCAAGCAAATACACGAAAAGTCAACAGCAGACCAAAGTTTTCAGTCCCTCGAGGATGGGTATGTGAGGGGAGTGGAAACATCTGCGCCCGGGTCCATGTTAATGAAGACACAGATTTGGCGGCGGGCCCAGGTAAAAGTTGGTCATCCCCAACTTATGCCAGTTAGTGCTGTGTAAACTTTTTGGCCTCTTCCAAGAATTAATTAAAATCAGTTTCAACTTATGTGACACGAGCACACACACAAAAGAAATTACATTACAAGCCAAGATGGAGTCAACAACATGGCAACGAAATCTGTTCGTTTTTAATATTAACATATAACTTGAAACAAAATGTTGTTAGGCAGGAGTTGGTATCTTTCCCTTTCGTGTAATTCGTTTCTAAAAAAATGGTTTGCTTTCAGTTCAAGACGTTTTGGTTTTGCGCAATTTCTTCTCTTGCCAGTTTATCATCATTATCATTAATTCTTCTATGGAAATATGACATCTCGTATAAAAATTATTTCAGTTAAAGTATTAATAAAAAAATCGGGATAAAAAAGAAATTTCGGCTAATCTGCTATCAAATAATATGTTTATTAAAATCACATATTTATTTTTATTAATCAAATATCTTTATAAGTTCGCCAGTCAACAAATCTGAATTATTAAAGTTTCATTATTTATTTAAGAGCATATCATTTTGAAAACGATTCCTTTCCGGAAGTTATTTACCTACAGATGGCAGCTGACACAATTTTGCATACTTTAATTAAACATTTTACAACACATTTGTGGAGGGAAAGTGGATTCTCGTTAAATAGCTCAGAGCGTAGCCTGCAGTCCTGGGCCACGAGTAAAAATAACTTGTGACATGCTGCTGCGGCAGTTGTTTAATCATTTCACTCGAAATGTTTTCAAGCCCGCCGGCCATTGCTTTCCCATTCTACTTCAGCTCGTTGCGAAGTTTTCTGGGCGTTGTGAACTTAATTAGGTTTAATTAATACTAGAAAAACACACACAGACACACCGAAGGGACATATTGACAAAAGGCAAATTGGTATGCTCAAGAAGTAGGCTCGCATGTGTGGGATGAGGTGACCAGGTCCTTGGCCCAGAAAGGATCTGGTCCCTCCGACAGGAAATGAGTTTTCAAAGGCCGGAAGGCAGCAATTATGTCAGTCGCTTTGTGTGTACTGTTAATTGGTCTGGGAATCGACGAGGCCGACGACTTTACGATATTTCATAAATTGCAATTTTACGATGGCCTCAAATTGAAACCAAATTGCAGGCCCAACCTTGAGATTTGCATATCCTCAGCGTCCATTTCGATCTTATCCCAGGGCCAAGTGGCCCTACCTCCCCCTTCGACCATGTACTTTGTGTACTTTGTGAGTGTCGACGTCATGTAACGTGGCAAATCCAATTTCGCCACGCCCATGAGGCGGAATGGAGCCGCAGCCGGAGTCCGCCCCCCGACTGCTCACTCAATCTCAATAAAGCAAAAGAAATTTTCTGTCGGAGGAGAAAGTGGGGAAAAAATGGTGCCTTTGGCAAATTTGTTATTGGCCCGGTTGATGCAGCATTCTTTGAGGCGCAGCCAAAGAAATTGGATGAGGCCAGGTGCCAGCAGAGATTCATCCCGTATGCAGGTAAATATTTGTCCATAGATGACTCCGGGCTTTGTGAGGAGCTTTCTTTACCCACAGCTTATTCGGATTTAATACGGCTTCGAGGCCTTGAACTGCATTAGACGCTGCACAGATTTAATTAAACTCGTTTTCTATGCAAAAACCATATCAAAATGCGAAATCAAAGCCAATTTTATGATTGCACTTAATGGAAGTCGGAAATCTTTCTCGTTTACATTTCATTTTCCACCTCTCGCCGACCTGTCAGTAAATATTTGATATGCGAGCTGTGCCATTTTTAATTATGCTTCAAATAAACATGGCGACCGATGTTTGGTCTGCCCGTTGCAACAATATTTAGTCGGTTGGCCTGATTTTGGCTGCGACGCACTTGTTTTAATGCATAAATAAATATTTGTGTTAAAATGAAAAAACCGCAGCTCCTGCACACGAACATCATTCGATACAAGCATCCTGTGCTGTATGTGCTGGAAAAACCTGACTGGCATTAGATGTCGCTTAATAAACCCTAATAGTCTGCGGTATCATGTCGGAGTGTCTATCAAAAACACACTTTTTGGACCAGCGGGCGGTTGCTCCGTTGTTCTATTTTTCCCATTTTCCCATTTTCCCATCTATCAATTATGCACCGAGGTCTACGGGCAATGGGCAGAGAAATTCGCTTTTATTGTATTATTTGCTTTGAAGCTAAAGCTGTCAGAAATGACCGCAAATGTAAGCGGCGTTTGGCTGGTGGAAAATGCTTTTTGCGGCCGTTTCAGTTGCATTTATCGGTTTGACATTTCCAGTTTGCTAACTCACCAGCAATAAATAGAATTTTATAAAATGGAATAGAATAACATGCATCACAGTTTGTTCATCTAATATTTTCTCGCGAAAGAAATACATTTTAATTGTGTAAAAACCCTTTTAACATTTCATCCGTTAGCTAATTGGTTTGTGCTCTCAACAGATCATTTTGACATGACTAATGAGTTGTGTGGCTTTGAAAAAAAATCCGTAGTTTTTAAATAATTTACCTATATTTAATGGTCACGGAAAAAATATAATTGTTAAACTAGTATTAGCTTTGAGTAATGTCTTAACACTCAGATGAATTCGATGAACAAAAAATATACTGATTCATGCTTATTTCATTCATTTATTGAATAATAATTTATTTGTCATGCAAAAAAGCCTTTTATACACAAAGCACTCCAACATGACACTCGCATTACTAAAATTAAAAATTTTAAACTTCACATGAAAGATAAGTGAATATTTAAGTATTTTTTGCTTCTGTACCAGACCTTTTTACAGAGGTCAAGGAACTTTATTAACGTAATTAATGTTAAATATTAAATAAATCAAAAATATGAAAAGGTTTTCTGTAAATAAATAATAGTTTTTAATTTAACTTCCAATTACTCGCACAAAAATCCTACAGATAACTGCGCTAATTCGCGGGGAAAACGGCATTTTCAATTTGTTAAACAAAATCCCGCATAAAATATGGCAATAGAGTGCTCCTATATTCTGTGGGTAATAATTAATGTAATGTTCATTTGCGGACTTCGCTCGGATGGAGTCATTACAGGTGCACATACCACGAATCTGGGGATATAAAATTCAGGGGGAGTGAAAGCATGTGGGTCATGAAACAGCTTGATATCTTTACTGTGCTCTCTACCTGTGGCTATGGTTCATCCATCATTAGTTGGACACAAAAAGAAGGATTTTATGATGTGGTAATGGCAGCATAAAGGACTCCCCGAGAGCGTGTGTGCGTGGGAGTATTTTTTATGTTTTATGCCTTTTGAGCAAACAAGTTGGCGTATTTTTGAGCTAAGCTCGCAGACATAAACTGTCGGCTGGCCCCTTCACTTGCCCACAAGCTGAGCCACAACTTCCGCAACGTGTCATTCAAGCCACCCACATCATTACGACCCCCACCCCTCTACACACACACACACACTCTGCCGCACTCTCGCACATAGATACTCACTAACACACGGCCAGGACTTCTGGCTGAACGTGCTAAGTTGTTATGGCCCTGCTCTACGTAACTCTCTGCTCTGTCGCATAACTTAGTTTTCCACGTTTAATACAGTTTTACGGGCGACGCCTCCTTCCCACCGCCCGGTTCATGGAAATACTTTAAAACGCATAAAAATTCCGACACGTCGTAACCTCAGTGCTTTTAACAGCTTCTCCCTTGCTCATCGCGAACAAGTGGCAGTGCCACAGCCAGAGCCAGATCCAGATGCAGGACCCAGCCCCAAACCCTCATCCACCATCCCCATATTTATAAAACCAAGCACAGAGTCAGCAATCAACTGCACTTCCCAGAGACTCTCGCTTTGTTGCAAGTCATGCACATCAAGTGAAGTTCCTGCCGGTTGTTGTTTCAGCTTTTGCGCGGTATATTCAAACTACAAGGGTATACTGGATTGTTGCAAGATTTGGTTATCGTATTTCTGATCTTATCAAATTTCGTTTAAATCAATTTCTCAAATCATACTGGATTTCTGCTGATATGAATATCTTATTTCTCATCTTATCAAAGTTGAGAGAGATAGAGCAAGGTAAATTGTGAGACTCAAGAAAGGAAAATTCAAAATTAATTTCTTATTTCACCATTTAACTATCATTAGCATATTGTCATTGAAAGTCAAATCGACTTGGAAGTCGAATCCTTAAGCTCTGCATGATTCGATATTCCTTCCATCAGAATTTAATTACTTGTTTTCATCTGTATTCTTGCTTTTCACTTTTCTTATTTATTAAAAACTCATTGGATGTTTATTTAAGGGTCTATTTTGGTTAGTTTTGTCAAAAAATAGGCCATTTTCGGGATTTTTTTTTTAACAAAGAAATAATATAGGTACTTTAAAATTTTTCATGTATAATTTTTATATATTAAAGATCATTTTGTACAAATTTCAAAAATTTTGACAAAGTGCAAAACAGGAACCCGCTCTTCTACAGATCGTAAAAATCGTCTAAAACAAAAAATTCAAAAATGTTCCTGTTTAGTAGGTGTAATTATGGCCTGAACTACATTTATCGAAATTGCATAAAAAATAATAAAATTTTCTTCACTTTTTTGTCGATAAAAAATCCAATCTATAAGCTATCTATGTAAATTCTAGTCCACTCCATAAATTTAATTACGCGTTTAAAAAAAAAAAACACATTAAGATTCGTTAAAAATTGACTGAGATATGACGGTCGCCAGCTCGAAAAATGTAGTTTTTCAGTAGTAGTTTATCCTTTGAGTCTGCTGGCTCGGAGGCTCATAACTTTTAAACTATTACGTATTTCGATTTACCCTTTTAGTATGATATTCTAGACAACTGTAGCTATCGAAAAATGAAAAAAAATTGTTCGATTTTTTTAACAAACTAACCAGAATGGACCCTTAAGGCTAGTCCTTGAATCGTCCCCACCGCATCTTGATAGGACTTCAGTTAAGACAAATAGTAAAATTAAAATAAATTTGGGTATCGCACGGTCGGGGCACTTGATTATAGCGATCCAACTTGTTGTTTCTATCGTTGATGTTGTTGTCTAGCGGACGCGGTTGCTCCGTCTGTTCCGCTGCAGTTAACCTGCAAAGTAGCGCAATTTGTTGATAGCAGGTTAAATTTCATTTGCCCGCACACTTTTTCTACATATTTCGTTCCATGTTTTGCTGCTTTTTTGTATTCCCTCTAATGATGTTGCCAGCAGGAAGGGGCCGAGGATGAGGTTAAATAAGATGCATGTGGAAAATGTGGCGCATCCTAAACACGTTTTGCATGAAGAATAAACGTAATTGTTTTTTCTGTGTCACAGTCGTTTGTTTGAATAAGGTGTGAGCGAAAATGTTGCTGAATTAAATTTTAAATTGAATTGCTCCCAAGGGAGAGATAAATATTATACGTTTTTAAAATGATGAGAATCGCTTCTATACATGCCCTTTGCATGTACTAAAAAAAATATTATATTTCTTTTAATTTGTGAATTCGCAGAGTACAACTAGCATCAGACATAAAGTATATCAGCAGAAAATGGTAATTTCTTTAAATTTAATTGTTGTACAATATATTTGTTTAAGATGATCCCTTAATTAGGACAATTAATCTCACATTTCGGTTAAATTAATTTAAATTATATAAGCCTATATTCAAATTATGAGGTTTGGATATTCAAATTTATCAGTAAGGATACCACATATATTTTCTGTTAAGGAATTTTTTTGCCCAACAAAATGTATTCGAATTTTCCTTACTAAACTTATTATTTCCAAATATACAAAGGTTAATCTTGCAATGTTAAAGGTTGGATCACTCTGCCAAGTGTATCCTGAAATGTTTGAAATATTTTATAATCAAATTGAAACTGAAATACTTCCAAGGAGCACACAAATATTTTCTGTTCAAGAATTTTATTTGCCTAACAAAATTCATTAGTTTTTGGCCAACTTAACTAACCGGATGGTACAAACTTTTGCGCAATTATACTTATTTGAATATGCTGCCGCTCCAACGCCCCCTCACCGTAACTGGCGTTGACATTAATATCACTTTACCTCAGTCTGTCCAATTTACCAATAAAACTCTTGAATCTCGGCTCGAAGTGCTTTAAACTGCAATGGGCCAGGTAAAAGCGAGTGGGTATTTGAGTGTGTGTTTCTGTGCCTCGGTGTGTTTGTTTGGGCCTGTGCCTTTTAACTTTTGCATAAAAACAACGAACGCAGCCGGCAGCAGTTAGTGGATGGATGGATGCAGGATGCAGGCCAGATCCAAGCCAAGGATGCAACTTTCAGCTGCTAAACGAAAATATAAAACACTTAACTCGACTGCAGGGGCGACAGTCCCCTCCATTTGTCCCTCGAAACCAGCCAGATCGTCCTCTATGCGACACATTCAACTGCACCCCGGTTCTGGGGACTGGCAACAATTTGATGGCACTGTGCGGAGGAAGTCCTTTCCCCTTTCGGCTGGGCCAACAAACCCAGACACAGCCATCCCCTGGCTGTAAATTTGGGTCACTTTTTGGCAGCCAACAACAGTGAGCCGGAAGTGCAGAAAATTTGGCCTAAAAATAACATTTATGTGTGTGCAGTTCACTGGCGTAAAGTTTTACGAACTCGATTACGATTACGATTATGGGGGCACTTTAATGAAAAAATTAACCCAATGAGTTTCTTCCTCCTTGCCAAGTAAATAGTTGCAAAAGAGAGAGTACTAATAGTATTTCGCAGAGGAAGGTGTGATGTTGTGCATGTCTGACCTTCATAAAAAATGTAATTTCGGTCCTTGGAAAAAAGTAGAGCCATACAAATGCTTTTTGCTAACAGGTAAGATCTGAGTTTGTCGCAGAACCTCTGTCTTAAGGATCTATTTTTCCTTAATTGGAAATTTAAGGCACCTGATTCCTGTTGCAATTTATAAATTTCTGAGGTGGTACACAGAAACTGTTGTAAGAATGAAATGAAATATTACATTTATCAAGGAACTGTTGATTAAAAAAATTTGTTAAAATCACAGAACAGCTATCCAAAACTAGAGATATATTTTTAGATAATAAGAGGAAATCAGAAAGGATATCCAGGATATCCTGGCAGTTTCAGAAATATTAACCATGGGAATATTTCTAAATAAAGTCTAGTGTCAGGCAATTAATTAGTTGACAAATGTGTTGATGGCCAAGTCAAGTCAGAAATATTTTCTTAAGTATCCAGCAGGATTGCCCCACTGTGCTTGCGTCACGGGTTCGGTATAGTGGGGCGTTGTAAGCGCGGCTTACAATGACCGACCACCAAGCAGCAGCGAGGGACGGAGTGAAAGGACTTCACGTGGCTTTAATAAATAACAGCTGAAGTTTAAATTGCCGTTAGCATAAATTATGAGCAGTTAGAGACGTTGCCTGCATTCAGTGAGCGACGCCTTTTTGGCTGCGAAACTTCTTTCAGCAGCTCGTTTCCCTTTCCTTTCTCCCCCCGCTCTCGCCGCTTTTTTGGCAAGCATCCTGTGAATGGCATTGGTGCCACTCTTTATGCATTGGGCTATGCATAAATACATATATATATTTTTGGGCCAGCCAAAAAACACAAGATGAAAAGTTAGCGGCGCAAAGTGAGATTTCAATTTGGCTGGCTCGCGTTTTATGGCGGGGAGGAAACATTGCCGGACTCATAAAGCATTTCCGGCACTCATGAATCGGTTGGGGCCCTCGGGGCTTTTGTCCCCGCTCCTAGAGCTCCCGGCTACCCCGATATTGTGATGTTTGGAGCTAAAGTTGTTTGCTTTCTTTTCGCCCAAAAGCCGAAAGCCTTAGAAAATGGAACGCCGTCTGTTGGCTTCCTGCTTCCTGCATCCATTATTTCCACCTTCAAGAATACACTGAAAAAACGGGTAATTTAAAGTTAGTGAGCCAGAACTGCATGCCCTTGCTAGAAAATCTTTGCCATGTTAATTCAATATTTTATATCTTAGTAGTATGTTAAATATTGGTAAGCAACAAAAGTTAAATGTAATAGAGGTTTTTGAAAATACTGTCATAGTTTCAAATTGAGCGGCTAAGATTTGCTCGAGTTATTTATGAGATCGACCATTGAATCATTAAAACGCAATTCATGAAATGATTATTTCGAAGCATTTTAGTAGTTTCGAAGTATTTTAACAAACATAGTAAAATGTACCCACAGATTTTTGATTGAACATTTTATTAAGCCAAATTTTAAAAATAACATTTTTTCGTGAGTTTTGTGTGGATTTCTGATTGCCACCATACAAAAATTTGTTTCAGTGTAACAGAAAGCCCAGTCTCCAGCTGGGGAGCTCATTCACTGCATACTTTCCGTTTGCCCGGTTTTGTCTCACTTTCCCAGCAGCGAGTACACATTACATTTCCCTCGCAATTGTTTGGCAGCGAATAAAAGAAAAGCCGAGCCATACTACCCGTATCCATAGCCAAAGCCATAGTCCAAAGTGGGTTTGTTGTTGCGGGCTCGTGACGAAGTGAGTGGGCTCCATGGATTCCATGGAATGCAACGACCATGACAGGGCACATGGCTCAGCATGGGTTAAGGCATTCGAGTCAAGGAGATGGCTGGCATACTTGTGTGTGCATTCCGCCAAAACATTTGAATGCCAAGTATTCAAAGCAGCGAAAACAGGGCTGACTGTAGGGATATCAGCCATCTATCATTCAACGTTTGAAGCCCGACACAATCAAATGAATGGCAATCACTTAATTTAATGAATATTGAACCAGTTATACTATCAACGAGATTTAGTTGAATGACAAAGCGGAGACCTAAATGGAATCCTACACGGATTGAATGCATCTAGTCCGCAATCTACACACATCCTATGTACAATGTCAACAGGCTGACAGAACCTAAAATCAAAGCAAAATAAAATTAAAAGTCGGGCTTAAATGGAGATTTCGTTACCCTAATCTAGGAGAATTTTATTGTTTTACAAGATAGAACTTGGAGAATAGAGTAAATACGAATACTATTCTTGTTACTAGTTCACTTGACCAATTGTAGTTACTGAACGATCTTTAAGGATAGATATTTTATATTCTTAATTCATTTGTGTGTTCTTATTTTGGACTCTAGACAAAGAATTTCTGACACCTTAAACTTGTAATAGTTTTGTTAAGTTATATTTTCTGTTTGAGGTTACTAATAAAAATACTAATCCCATAAAAAACTTGCCAAACACTTCCATAATTAAAAAAAAATTGTAAATATATTTAGTAAGAGTATTTAAGGATAACCTACTATAAACCCGTGAGAGGTTTTGGTTTCGATTGCAATCATCGGCAGGGACAGTGGCACAATAAATATAACAATCGAAACGGCAAATACTCCGAATAGGTATTCGTATATATGCACGAAATGAAAATCTCTAATAAAAAAAAGACATTTCCATTACTGCGATTAAATCGTCAGGACAAAGCACATACATACAAACACAGGGACAGTCGGATATAGATAGGGAATAGCAGGCGATAGAGGTGGGGAGCAATTCCGCTGCGGTCTTTGCCGAGTTGTAAGGCTGAGTCCTGTGATAGGATTTCAGTTGCCTGCCATTATTTCAATTGTTGTTGTTTATATTCATTGGATTCTTTAGCACTCTGTCTCTCTCTCTCTCTCTCTCTCTCTCTGTATCTCTCTTTCTGTGCAGCATTATTATGAGCGTTTTATGTGCATTGCACAATCGGCCTGAAGGTTGACCATAAAATATTTTCTACCACCCATCCGATGATATCAATTTTTACGGCTGACAATATTAGCCCGACATAATTATCAATCTTTATGGGCCGAACTGAAATGGTCAGCAATAAAATGCCAAACGTAGATCGCCGATAACGAATGTCCTCGGCCGCAGAAAGGATGTCCTGTTGGCGCAGAAGCTGCCGTAGCACATGTGTGCACGTGCTGATAAAATTAGCAATTCGAAACCATTTGTGGGGGTGGTGTGGTTTTCGGGGGCGGAAGGAACCCGATATTAGCAGCAGATATATTCATGTCGACTGCTGTCGGGCGCAAAGTCATGGCGCAGCCAACGGGGCGGATGAGTGTCGCTGCACCCAGGAGGGCCTTTGGCTGTTTGCGGTCTATCCACCTCCTGGTTAGGACCACTCCCACTCCCACTTTCCTTCACCGCCCGCAGCCCACACAGCGCGTGTCGAAGCATCTCAGTCGGAAAATGGGTGACAATTCATGACAGGGCATGAGCAGTGCGCGTAATTTGCATATACGGTCGTTGGTTCGGTTCGATGGTCCAATGCCTGGTTGCCCAGCTGGCCCGCTCTTTACATTTTATTTTTTTCACAAAATTCCCTGCCGCATCGAGCAGGCAGTTTTTGGCATTGACTTGACTGCACTTAGCCCCATGGCATAACAAAATGTGCCTCTCATTCTGGTTGCATACTGTGATAAAAATCCCCCTTTCTCTGCATTTTCCACACTGAAAACGGCCGAAAAATGGAAGGGCTAAAATGGAAACCCTTCACCCACATTTTAAATGCAAATGACACCCCATGGAGGAAAGATAGTAAAAGGGAGTAGAGTTGAAGGTGTCTTTGTGGCTTGGCAGCCAGCAGATTAAAAGCGAAATTAGTTTTTCCCTTAATAAGCCAATCTAGCCGGAGTAAAAGCAGTTAGTGACAGGACGAATTTCAATTTGGATTATTATTCAAGTACTTTTTGGGAGAAAAGCCGCAGATGTGTTAATGTAACGGACTTGAAGATCGATAATGATAGTTTTAGTCTGAACATTCTATGCGCCCCAGAAGAACTTTTTATCACCTGAGAATTAGTAATACAGTTAATAGAGCAAATGAGCAAATTTATAGTCTCAGTCGTTTCACAAGTATTAGCATTTATAATTATAGGCATTCACTGGCAATTTAAATGTTTTTCGGCATCGTTACAGGGATCATCCCAATTTGTTTCGCCGGTTCTTCTTGCGCATATGCTTCTTCCACTTTCTCCAGTACTTCTGGATCTTTGTGGCGGCGCGGTTCATGGCGAATACCATGATGCGGTGCTGGCGTCGTTTGGCCTCCTCCTCCTCGCGTTTCACCACGATCTGCTTGTAGACCCGCTCGACCTTACGGAATCCAACCAGAAATTCGTCCAGGTCCTTCTTGGCCTTTTTGTGCTCGTCGGTGAGCTGCATGTTCTCGATCATCTTCTCGCCAATGCTGTGGTCGTACTTCTTGATGATGGCCTGCAGCTGCAGGATCAGTTTGTTTCTGGAGGATTAGGGGGATGGAAGCTGGACAACTGCAAGGGCAACTATGACTCACTTTTCCTCTCGGAACACCTTCTCTTGTTTCATATACGTTTTGGTCGACGTCTCGAAGTTACTACGCGTCTTCTGCAGCTGATCTTCCAGGTCAGCCTGCCGCTCCAGACTCGATTTTTTGCTGGCGCGGACCAAGCGAGTACATCGATCGCTGGGGGAGGGAGTTCCATTATAATCGGAAGTTATCAAACTACAAGGGACGAACGTGCCCCTCAGGCACTCACATTTCCTTCTGGATGCGCTCGTTCTTCTCGCGCCTCTTCTTCATGATCAGCTCCTCGTAGTTCTGCAGATAGGCCTCCTTGGCGGCCATGCGCTCCCTGATGGCCACCTTCTGGGCGTGGATCTTGTTGCGCAGCTCCTCCACCTGCCCCTTGACCACCTCGTTCTTCTTGTACATTGCATGCAGCTGCCGCTCCTGGGCGATGGCGTCCGTGGATGTCCTGTACAAGCGGTCCTTGGCCAGGTCGTAGAGCATCTGGAAGGCCACCAGCAGCTTCTTCTCGTCCGCGCTCATGTGGTTGTACAAGCGCGGGAAGAGATGGACCATCTGGTGGTTGCGCTGGAAGAAGTCGATGATCTGGATGATCCCATGGTCCATCAGCGGCGGACGCTTCTCCCGCAAGATGAATTCCCTGCGACGAATAAAGGAATCGACCAGGTGCACGGCTGGCTCAAATTTGGTGCCATTCAGAACCTGTGCCAATTGCTTGGGATGCTCCAGCAATTTCGGCATGATTAGCGAGATCTTGACCCGTTCGATGGCCTCGGCTAGGACATTCAACACACAGCCGATTTGCACCGATCGCACGTGGGCGAACTCTGATCCGGAATGGGGCTTAGGTTTTTATCGAATCGTGATAAATAATTTTATGTATCCTTCCCCATTTTTGTAAAATGTTTTGTATATTTTTGTGCATACAAATAATGAATAATAAGTTTAAATGGGTCAATCATTTATCAGTCAAATGGAACAAAATCCTGTTTTAAAAGGATTTTAATGATTTGATTTTCTAACCGGATTTTTAGATTTAAAAGATTTAATTAAAAAACTTTTGAAAATCTCTCTTCGAATTAAATGAAACAGTTGAAATTTATCTGGCTATATGAAACAAACACAAATAAAATCAGTACAAATATAATTGGGTACCATTTGACTGTAATATGATAAATAACTGACTCCATCAGTTTAACCCCACAAACGGTATGATTCTAAATTAAAAGCTTGCAATTAGAAGTTCTGATAACACACATTTTCACGATTTTGTACATTTGAAGTGTATATGTGATAGGTGAGGTCCTGATTTTCTCTAATATCTCACCATGCTGGGCCAGTTTGATGTCATTCTTCTTCTCTTCCGGCATCGTCTTGACTCGCATCATCTCCGTCAAACTCATCTTGGTGTGTGGGTTCCTAACTAGTCTCTTGTGGGTTTTTCATTTATTTTTTTTTTATATTTTAAATGAAGTGCTGAGCCAGCAGCTTTCGGTATTGGGTGAGTTTTTTATTTGATTTCGTTTTTTATGTTTTTTTTTTGACAGCTGTGTTCGTCTGTATGGGTGGGGTATGCTTTTGCTCCGAGCTTAAATTCGGATCTGCAGTTTGATGGAAGTTAGCCCTGCTACTCTGATCCCCTGAACGATGTCCCCAATTTATGTACACAAATTCCCATATTTACAAAAGCGGATCCGTGGCACATCTATCTGCTCCGCTGGGTGCGCTCCGCTGAGCTGCAAACTTGCTCAAGTGGAAGCTCTTGTTTGGACTCGAATCAAGTTGACATTACATGGCGTGTTTCAGTCGCGGACTGTGGACAAAGTTTCTAAACAAATGCCCCGGAATTTGTGACTACAAATGCAGCGCTTCCTGCTCGATGTTGAATGCACTTTTTTTGCAGCTCTTTGTGCGCTCCTCTGTTCCGCTGTGTTGCCAAAAATTTATGGCTAACAATATTTTTGCCTGGCAAAAGACGCACACAGCTCACAGCAAATGGCAAACAACTTGCTGCGAGTCACAGGCGAGGCACCTAAATAAACCAATGCGTGGGCAGGGGCTGGGGGCATGAAAGGGGTTTTTTCGGGGGAGTTTTCAGGGGCGTGGAACTGTTTCGGGGGCGTAATTTGTATGCACAATGCGAACAGCCTCCGTCTCTGCCTGGGAATCCGAATCGAGCAGTATGCGCCAGTGAACTCTTTCGGTTTTATCTCGTTCCCCAAGTTGTTTGCGTTGTGAATACCCTATTCGGGATCGATGTGGTCCGACTCAATCCAACATGTTTGATTTTTTAAAGGACAAATGAGAAAATGAAATCTTCTATTTTATGGGCTAAATAAAACCCAAATCGCATAGAGTTGTCTCATCTTTAATCCACATGATTACCTTGAATTCAAAAAGCAAGCGTATATTGTACAAATGTATATTTCGATCTTTATAGTTTCAGAAAAAACTGCAAAATTGTCTGATCTTTTTAAAAAATTGACCAACTGTTATGAGTTTATAATGGAATATTTTGTAAGACTAGAACCGCTTCTACTTAAAATTTGAATTGAATTTTATGCGGAAGTGTATAAAACATTTCGCTGCTGGGGAGGACTAAGCAGTTACCATTTTTTTGTCGCACTTTTTCTATAGCGGCTGTTGTTGCTGTGCGCTTATTGCATTTGTCTCGATTCGTTTGGTTCGCACAAAAACAAATTGCCGGAAGTATGCAAATGTATGATGCAGCTTATCAGATATTGTTTGAGAGCCTGCACTCGTTGTCTGTTGGTTGGGTTAAGGGGGAGTGGGGTAGTTGAATGGTGGGGGTTGGGCGTTTCGGGGCGTGGCATTTGGCACGGCGCTCATTTGCCTTGCAAAAGGAGCTCCATCAGTGAGCAACCAGCAAACAAGAGCCAAGCGACAGCAAATAACTTTCAGAGACACTTGCACCCGAATAAAAATAAAAAACCAGAAAAGTATCGGGAATTGAACTGTCAGCTGCAGCTGCACGTTGGGGAAATCGAAATTGAATTACATTTGCACTTTATGCTAAAGATCCGTCAGATGACAGCAGCAGCAAATGGAGGGAGATAAAAACTAATTAAAATGTTACAAAACAATTTGAAGGTGGAGCGGGAAAATTACAGGAAGGACGGAAGTTTATTTTAGCTGATGACTTATAAAGCTTATGTACACAAAATCAGGAAATGTTTGTTAAATTTGGCTTTAATTTTATAATAGACTTGAGAAGTAAACCATATTTTTTATCAATTACTCTTGTTTATAGCAGTACAATGTTCTTAAAAAGGTATTATGAGCGAATGTTAAATGATGTCAAATATTCTATAAGATTTAGCAAAGCAACTAAATTTATACGCTATAACTGTTTTTAATATTTGTAAAATAAAATCTTATTTTAGTCGTCATAAAATCTTCTTGTTTGGTTTTGTTATTCTTAAAGGCGCTTATGTTCTCTTAATACTATTGAATAAAAAGGTTTGAGTACTATGATATAACCCACTAGGTTCGACAGTTATACGATTTACCTTTAAGTGTTTGTTTTTTCCCGCTGGCTTTGGCCTTTTTTCGGCGAACCCCTTGTCTTGGCTCAAATTAAAACATTGGCGAGTGGCACTCTGTGTCATTTATCAACTCCGAACTTTCTGACATTTATGCTCTGTGACAAGCAAGTCCAGGGCGACAATCACTGGAGTCTAGCATTGGGCCCGACAAAGTTTCTTTCGACAGATGACACATTTTCCTTCAGCTCTCCTACATGACTACTTGATATTTCCATATTTCTATGGACACACCGGGCTGGCCCGGAAAAACACCCCCTATTGATAAATGATGCTGATGGATTTTTATTGCCCGGTCTTCTTGGTTGGACAGGGGAAGACACTGGACATGGGTTTTCCAAGGGGAAGGGCCCCATGTATGACACGCTGGTGGCCGGCTGCTTATCAACGGTTTAGCGCGGCTTGTGTGCCTGACAGGTGAATAAAAGCAGCTGTCAACACTTTTTTATCCCTGTCTTTGGGAGCTGTGTGTGTGTGTGTGTGAGCCAACTTGGTCCATTAATATTGATATAGAATATATTGATTTTGCGTTTTGTTTTTTTGCTGCCAAGGAGTATGCGAGCGGAAAGATTAATGCTTCTAGGAGGATGCGAAACAACTATTTGAATAAGCCTTGTGGAGAAGTCTCGGAGGCCGGCATCCTTGAAACCGACAATTAGCTTTTGGCTATTTCTGGCCAAGTAGAGCACTTGCCAATGATTTGCCTTGCTGGTAAGCATATTAAATATAAATTGCCTGGCCATCCATCAAAATGCCCAAAGGAAAAGCCAGATGTCGAGTGGGAGAGCGGTGGTAAGTCACAAGGCAAATTGAGAAACAACTTCAATGCCAATTGGCCAAATCCGAATGCATTTTATGGCCACAAAATCAATTCAATGGCTCAACAAGATGCTCAATTTATGTCGGCAGTCGGACGGTGGGCGTGGCTGCTGCACTTCTCGCCTTTCGCCTTTCGCCTTCCGCCGGTTGAAAATTTTATGTTTAATTTATTGATACACTCAGCTTGCAATAAAAATTAATGGCAAAAACACATTTACACACACCGGATGAAGGCGAGGCAAAAAGTGGGGGAAGGACCAGGGGCGTTGGCCATAATTTTTCATTTCATTGTTTTGTTTCGCAGCAGTCGTGGGAAATACGCGGCGGATAAACCCGAAACAAAAAGCTGGCAAAGTAGCAAGCAACAAAAAAAAGGAGCAAAGAAAATCGAGGGAAAATTCTTTTCTATGCAAGAGAAATTCATGAAAATGCCTGACGGAACTGGAAGCGAATTTTTGTGATATTTATTTGCTGGGCCAGGGAAAAAAGAAAAGCAAAAAGAAACCGAGTTGGGAGAACTGCAATAAAACCAAGCAGACAAAACAGACGGAAATGAAAGCAAAGAAATAATGTCCCCGGCTCCAGTTGCAGTTTCAGATCCAAGGAAAGCAAAAAGGAAAGTGAAAAGTTGCCCAAAAAGAGCGAGAAACTAAGCCGAAAACGAACCAAAGGAACAGCGCTGTTGATTTTATTTTTATTGCCATAATTTATATATGCACAGATCCGACGCTGCGTATACGCAACGCAATTCCTAGCAGCTGCATATTATGCCAAGGCCTTGATAGTACTTAAATGGTGGCAACGGATTTATTCTACTTTAAAGCAAATCGAGAGAGCGGACAGCTGCAAATCATTTTTAAATGCTTACAAATTTCCAACACAATTTACAACTTAAATAAATTTACTGCAGGCGAGTGAGAAACACAGAAAAAGTTATGAAAAATGTGGGCCAGCAGAAAGCAAAGCACAGCAAATGGAAAATAAATCAATCTTACACTCAAAGTTGGGCTGTGGTGGTGGGTTGATGAACGACCACATCCCTCCGAGAGACCGGAAAATTCAATAACGTTTAAGAATGTTGAAAATATTATAGCATACCTGCGGGCAACTGCAGATGCAGCTGTGTATGTGCGCGGAAGATATTCTAATATTTGTATAGTTGGCCAAGTTGTACATGGAATTTCGCAGAGCCCTTAATGGCTTCACTAACTTACCCCCGTTTTTCGCTCCCCTTCAGTCATTTTTTGCCATTTTTTCTCTGCCTGCACCGTTGCCTGATCATTTACAATTCAACATTTTGCAGCACCAGTGAATTATGCTTTTCATGTTGGCCTTTTCCCCAGTTTTCCCGCTGCTCGTTTTCCAACGGTTTCCGGGCATTCGCGGTCTATGGCCCATTTGTGTGTTTTGAGGCTTTGGGCGACGGCAGTAAGTACGCTAATAGCTTCTTATGACAGCAATGAAGCAAAATCATGCGAAAATTCAATTGCACGACTGTTCCGGCTCAGCAAAATAACAATACTTTGGGTTAAGGAAAAAAACGTATCAAACTTTAAAGCTCATAGTGCTTTAATTAACGGATTAAGAACTCGATAACTGAAAATGATTTAATTGAGCCAAAAGATTAAGTATTTTCCAACGAAAGGATTTATATTCTTAATCATTCGAGCGTCAATTTTAAATTAATGAAAAAACGGTCAATTACTTATACATTCCTTGGGAAATATTCAAAAATCTTTATCTATCGTAGATGCAGCTTAAATTTGCTAAGTCGACCAATTAAAAGGTTTATTTATGAACAAAAACCAATCTGAAGTTATCTAACCATTTGTTTTTGCCAAAAATAGCAAAAAATTGTGTGAAAAATTCAATAAATTTTAAACGCAACCAATAAGGCCAATCAGCTGCTCTTACTAATTGATTTCGAACTCTCTAACTGCAGCTGAATAAAATTGACTTTGTTA
The DNA here is from genome assembly GCA_018153365.1 of Drosophila fuyamai. NCBI lineage: Eukaryota > Metazoa > Arthropoda > Insecta > Diptera > Drosophilidae > Drosophila > Drosophila fuyamai. The sequence continues at coordinate 187,708 of JAECXW010000152.1, forward strand.
GAAAATAAATTCAGCTCGTTTGCCGTGAAAACCAATCAGTTAAAGAACTCAATTTATATGAAAATTCCAGTATAAACACAGTGCATTGCATTTCCATACTTTCAGTTGCCTTTCATTAAAATATGCTGCATTGTCAATCGGTGACTGTCAAATGCAAGAGTTCTGTTTTCTGCTCCCGTCACATCGAGTGCGAAGTTGGGAAGTGTAAACTGTGATAGACTGACGCCTCTGCTTAATCAGAGCTATTTTTTGTTTTTGGTAAAACCCAGCTAAGTGAGTTGAATTGTTTTGACATTGAGTGGCAAAAAAAGAACCTGACAATTGAAACAAATTAAAGGTTGATGTGTGCGAGTGGACGGAATCCTCTGTCGTCGGCGTGTTAACAAAACCACTTTATGCAGTTCATTGAAATTACCCTCTTTATTCCATTTATTCCATTTTTTACTGCTTCTCCGGAGCAATTAACACGTACACACAAACAGCCAGGCCAGCGAGGATCATAATTGTTGTCACTGGCAACTGGAGAGCCAGAAAACAACAACGCTAGCGAATGTAAATTCGAAAATCCAAGAGGTGGCGGAAGGTGAAGGACGATACTGGGGAACATCTGTTTCAGCCAGGCACTCATTCATTTTTAATGTATGCAACTGCAATTGAGCCGCCTCCGGCTGAAAAGCAAATGTCAAGCAGCTTTCCACCGCACACACCACTCCTTTGCTTCGTTTGTTCACTTAGAAGAAAAAATCATGATATTGATTTACATTTTGATTTTATCAATTGCATTGATAAATTGTAGTATTAGGTGCTGATAATTGCATTCTGATTTTTGCAAAATTTAAAATTTTTATTCAATATTTATTGTTATATAAAAAAAGTTAAAAAATGTCAAAATTTATAATTTTCAGTTTCCTCTATTAAAATAAAAAAAGGTGAATTTAAAATGGCATTCTCATTTTTTAAAATAAAAAATTAGACCACAAAATATCGAATTATGCAACTATAATAATCTTTTTTGTTCTGTGCATCCATCACCAAACAGCCTTGTTTTTGGGGACACGCCTTTGACATTGTGCTTGCGGCCAAGGAAATTGTGGAGGATGAGGATATTGGGCCATTGGAACACTAATTGATTATGCCGTGATTAGTTTGTACGTGCAGATACATCGCGTGGTCTTAAGTTTAACAGCGTGGCACTTACCGATTGTGAGGCAGAGGATGCCTCCGAGGAGGAGCTGAGTGAGTTGGGCGCCCTGCAGGGGCCGCGTTCTCGTTTCGAGTGTTTGCATTTCGGATCGACTGCGACAGCGACTGCGACTTTTCCAGGAGCGCATCCCCCCCGCGAGGGAGCGAGAGCGATAATGTTCAGTTACGCGGAAATAGTGCACAGCTCGGCACTTTCACTGGCTGCCAGTGGTGGATACGAGGGGAAGAGTGGTCGGGGGAGCTACCGCTCCAGTTGCGGCTGGCGAACGCATTTAACACCTCCTGGAAAACTGCGGAACTGCGGAACTGCCGACGCGGCGTATACGCAACGTGTGCCAATGTTGGGATTTCTCCTTTGCAAAAGCTCCCCACCGACTTTCTGCGAACGTTCACAATTTTACTTTCGAGTGACTCCGCTGACAGTTTGTCAAATAATAGTTTTCGTCTTTTATCGTTCGGCACAGTATCAACTGTGTTTTTATGGCCAATTTTATTGCCCTACAATCGCGCTGCTGCTCATAATTTGTTTAATATTTCTTTTCGTCTCGATTCTTCAGGGCCTCTACAGTGATATTTCTTCTCTTCGGACCATCAATAACCATTGGCTCCGGGCCATGTTCACTATTTCTCCGTTCGCAAGGCGAAAGCAGCATCTGTCCCTGGGGTTAAATCCCACTGCCCCTTTGATTCAGATTGGATTTTGGTCGTTTTCCGTTTTTGTTTGTTTAGCGCATTTATCTGAAATGAAACAAAAGGCAATCGGGGTTTTTAATGTTCCGTTAATAGAGAATCGATTTATTTTAGACTGCTAAATGCCAAGTGATTTACTGTAGGTCCTTTGTGGGTGTGTGGGGTGTGTGGGTTGTGCTTTCGAGGGCCAAAGGACTGGCACACACGAATATGTGTGTGGCGAGTATTGTTATTGTAGATAATTGCTTTTGGCCGGGTCGGCTCGGAATTCGTGTTTAGTTTAGCGCTCAATTAATTATCGCAAGTTTCGCCATTTGCCGGCTTAGTTTGCCGGGAATTGGCCTCGGGCCACATGGCCACACAATTTGTATTCAATGCGCCAAATTACTCCTCTCGAACATCTCAAACAGTTGTCAATTAATTTAGTTCTCCAACGGTTACACAACTCCCCAGCAAGTGGAATTCAATTTAATTGGCTGAACGTTGTGCAATTGGATTTAAACGTATAAATCATACTATGGATAGTATTTTTTAATATGTTGATAGAGAATTGAAGCTCTGCAATTTACATTATATTTACTGCATATAAAATCTCATGCAAAAATTGGGCAATGTTTTGTAAGTTATCATCATCCATTCTTTTAGACAACTGAAGTTTTGCTCTTTTTGGGCTCGTATTAAAAACTGAATTACTATTTTTAAATTATCAACAACATTTAGGTTAGGCAATTTTTTTTATGATGTCTTTTGAAATCTATTAAAAATTATTCTTGTTACTAATAAAAACACGTAAAAAGTTTAACACCTATACCAGTCATTTTTATTTCAGTTTTTCTATAAAATATACGTGTATAAAAAAATCGTCTTCATTTTTTTCTTGCCCCTACTAAACCTAAAATGTACTTTGCTAACAAACACTTTTAGATCGATTTGAAATATGTTTAACAGATGGATCCAAACTAAATAACTATAAACCAGAAAGGCCCTCCTTGTTACGAAAACTTAGGTAAAAACCATTCCCTTATACGGCACATAAAATATCTGGCTGAGGCGATTACAGCTAGCGTGGGAAACTTTGGTTTTACTTAGTTAATAAAAGCCAATAAAGAAAGAGTTTCGCTTTTCGTGCCCTTCAATTTCCGTTCGCTTTAAGAACTCCACTGCGTAGGAAACTATCGCCTATACCTCACTTGGATTTACTTGGGTAATTTTTCATACAGTTTTTCGTGTCGGCAGCAGCTGGCGCCGCCAAAGTGGCACACGACTGACGCTCTTCGGGCGCTGGCAAAAAAACAAAAAAGGGAAAAAAGACAAACACAAATTTATCTTCATAATTTTCCACACGTTACTGGCAACTCATCTGCATAAGCACGCACACTCACTCGCACTCTCGCACACAGGCGCAGGCACAGTCATACATGTGATGTATGCAACGCTGCAAAATGTCACCGAAAGTGAAAGGCGGAGGCAGTAATACTGAAAGTACCCTCCAAGCCCCATTTTACCCTCGCTGAATGTAGGCCACTGGCAGCAGAATGTTGACTTTAACGTTGCCGGCGCACTGAAATTTATGCAACTGACGGCTACTTTGGTGGGGGCTAGGGGGACAGGAGGGGCCTGGAGGGGACTGGCTGAAAATAGGGGCTTTTCATCTCCGCAAGCGACTTTAAAGGCTTTCCCTGGGTCGAGTGGTGCGTTCATAATATTTTTTCGGTTAAGCCCCCGGCTACAAGATTTATGCGGGCGGTCGACTGAACGCCGACCCTGCTGGCTATGTAATTAAAAAGTTTGTCTACACAATTCTCTAATTAAATATTATTCGTCTGAATCGAGAATTGTTGCTAAAAACTGTTTTACTTTTCGGCCGGCGTGTGAATATTAATGACTTGACATTTCGGTTAAACTTTGGCAGTGCAAAAACTTGCCCACAAATGTTGCTCAATTTCGGTTGAGGGTTTCCTCTTGTGTTGGCAAAACGAAACGCAATTAAAACACCAAGCCCGGGGCGGTAGTCAACCCTTTAATGGCTTAATGACGAAACCACGAAGTACGTAGTTGAGCGGCCAAATTGAGCAGCACTTACTTATTCCGAGCGAGCGGAGTCCAATACTCCACATCTGCCCGGCGAGTTAAGTTTACGGCAGTCGAAAGTGACGAGGGTGTGGTGCAGTAATTGAAATTAAATGGCGTTTGAAAGTTTATTTAGCTGGCAGTTTGTCATCTCATTAGCCCATTGATCGACTCAAGTTTTCAATTATTGTAATTGGTGCAATCCAATTCAAGTTGGGGCGCTGTTCAAAGTCGCTTAGACGATGACTAACTAGGTATGAAAACTAAATTTGCTACAGCCAGCAGACTACTACATCATTCTCTCCGCAATGCCATCCATTTGGAGTCCCGGGGGAAATCTATCTAAATGTTGTTTCAAAACTTCAACTTGTACGGCAAAGCCAGCTCTCTCTTTCAGCCCTTTTGTTTCTGTCCCAGTCTTTCTGGCACTTTTTTCGCACTCCCTCAGAATCAGTTTTGCCATGGCAGCTCTGCCTTCGCTCCTTTAACTCTGCGAACTTGTCACAACTAAAGACATTACACAACAGATTACGTATACGCCGGGTGGGCGCTGAAACAAGAGGTGATTGGGCAAAGTTCCCATTAAAGTGTGCCTCCGCCTAGTTGCGAGCAGATTTACAGCAGCAAATTTTTATGTTATTGCCTGGCGTGTGTGCGTGTGTATTGCGGAGAGGGGGGTTGGGATGTTAACCCCCTCCCCCGACTGCTGAATTAATGTCTGTGGCCCCCAGCAGGCGGCATCCCCTTTCATTGCCGAGATGTTTATCTTTACATCTATAAAAACACATTCTCCACACAGCCATACACACATGTGCGCCACTGTCCAGGCCCCCAGCACGTTCAGCTCACTGATGTAGTCTAGTCAAAATAGTTTCCCTGCCTCCATCTAAGTGTGTTTTCCCGGCTGTCTCTCGTCCTGTCAACGAGTCTGAGTTGAGCTCCACTTCGCCGCTCTGCTGTTGCTTTTAAAAGCTTAAGCCCTGCAAACACTTTCCCACATTCTTAATGAGTGCTTGCCTGGTTGCAAAGACGCTCCATTTCGAAAACTCGAAATTTCGTTGGCCATTGTAAGAGGAAAACATAGTTAGAATTCAACCAGAAGCCCAAGATGTTGCCCTTAAGTGTAGGCTCCATTTATTGTTCAAGCTGTAACCGGTGCAGAATATTTATACATCGCAGAGAAAATAAACTAGTCATTGAAAGCAAGATGCACAAGTGCTATTTGTAAAATAAAATAATGTTTTCTGCTCATTGTTAAATAACTATTCGCTCTTTATTTAAGGCAAAGTTCTCTAATCACTTAAGTGTTTCAAATGGGTATGATATTTTGATTAAGTTTTCTGCCCTTAGCCTATTACAAGGATATGTAAGAATACGCACATTTTAGTAAAATACAATTTTGTTTATATGACTTTCACAATTTTCTTAATTAGTATTTACAGTAACTTCCATGGATATCATTCTTTTTGTGTTATCATAGCTTTAGTGCTCAAACTAGTTCCTTAGAACGACTTAATCAGTAATAAATCTTTTGATGGATATCTTTCTTTCTGTTGCCATAACTTAAGTATTGATCAAAGACAGAAATGTGTTCAAACAAACCGCATAAACTATAAGTTTGCCATATAAACTAAGGCAAAGTTAAGAAAGGACTTTTTATGTGCTTTTTACACACACCCACAAGGAGCGTTTTCGACCACTGGAAGTCATTTCTGCTTTGTTTTGCAGCCAAAATAATATCTGAAGGGTCACTCGAGCACATACAAGCTACACGGGTGGAAACGGAAACTATTACGACGGGCAGCGAAAAGTCTATAAAAGCAAATGCTGCCTTCTCCAACGCCTTGAGATCCCCGAGCGCCCCAATGGAGGAAAAGCCAGAACGAAGCACGGAAGGCAGAAAATAAAGTCGACTATAAAATCACAGGTTTATATACATTTTTTGAGGGCGGCCAGTTGCTGGCGTCGTTATTTTTGTTGCTGCCGCGTTTGTTCTACATCAGAGTTCAAAGTTGTTTTTGGAAGCACTTTGCCCCGCTTTAAACAGCGATTGACTGGCTGCTTTTCCGAAAAACTTCCCCATTTCGGGGTAAAGGCAGATGGGAGGTCCCAACGATTACGTCAGCCGAGAGTTTGGCATCTTGTCACTGCAAAGTTAATCAGGAAAAGTGGCCAAGACAGTTTCTGGCTTAATCTTCAATTGAAACTTTGGGCATTTCCCAAATAAGCTCAACGATCAGCCGGAATAAACAAAATTATAAATATAGGAAAGCGAAAAGTTCAAGAATTCGCTGTTCCGACATATTTTTCTGCCCAGTGCCAAAGGTCTTGGCTCGTGGCATCTAAGATGGCCACGCATAAATCAGTTTTCACACACACACGACCGCCATAAACTTTGATCTGTTAATAAATTGCCTGCACTTAATCATCCCAGGTGGGAAGAAAGTTTCGGGATATAAACTTGTACATAAGTTGGAAAAATATCTGCCTCATTTATTCATATGCCAATCTGGGAGAAACTTAAGCAAACAGTCGGACCCAAAGAATTATTACTGCCGACTTGGTAAAAATTTAATTTATTGCCCATACGCCGCGTGGGCCGAGTACCCGTTGAGAGTGCCCTCTGCTTTAAAGTGGATCCCCGCTTGTTTTGGGCCAACTCATGGACACCGAGGCCCAAACGCAATTAACCCACACACAGGCACAATCCACTTAGCGAAGTGTGGGTGAAAGCTAATCGCTTCAGTGGCCGAAATTCGAGTCCCAAATGCGTCTGCCCTATTTGCGATCCTGGTTGGCGGATGGCTGCTTAACATTCTGGGTCAAATTGGGTAAACTAATCAATGCAAGTGCATTTGTTCTTGGCGGCTGCATTAAATTTAATGCCAGTTTTTAGACGGCAAACTTTGCACCCGTTTGCGCATTACTTTGCTCATTTGTGTGTGCAACCTGTACAGGCATTCGAACCCTGTTTGCCTAGATGCAACTAAGCTGTATTTGCTTGTTTACCCTGGCAGGGCAAATAGAGATCAAGTCAACTGCAGCAACAATGGCAGTGGCAATTCCAGCAGCCTGTTAAGCCAATAGCAACGACAATGTGTGCTGATGCAGCAAATTTTCGCATTAATAAATCTTTTGTTTGCTAATAAATTTCTAAGCAGCAAACGACTCTCTTTGCTCTAGCTCAGCATGCAGCTTGTTTATTTATATGTGTGGTTGGTTTTTGCTTCCGTCACCCAAAATATAGGTAAACA